>JASDQU011442820.1:0-23390 GCA_032191745.1 Picea mariana | reverse complement strand
CTTGGTATATATAGGAGACTAGGAGGTTTTAATGGCCTAAAGCCGACATAAATAAAATAACATTACTAATCTAAATCACAACTAATGGCCTAAAGCCGACATAAATAAAATAACATTACTAATCTAATATGCCCCAATTAAGTGGTAATGAGCCAATATTAGGGCTTAACAAGATGGACATTAGGTTGATGGAATGAGCCTATGAAACTATGTTATTTTATGAACAATATTTTCTATTGGAATAAAGGCAATTCATGTTCATTTTGTTGTATAAATTGTGAGAGTGTTTGATGATTTAATTTAAGAAATTTGGCACCTAAAGCATGGGCCCATTCTCAAGGTACCAAACTTCCCATGAATTTTTATGTTTCAGTCAATTTTTTCTTATGCAAGATCTTAGATTAGATGAATGGATAATTGTTAAGTGAGTTTTAGATTTAATGTTCAGTTGTAGAATAGATTTCTAATTTTGGATTGTTCAAATTTACATGGTTATCATCTTTCTATATGTTTCTAGTTTCAAAATCCCATGGGTAATTACTAAATGTTTTGATTCTTGTTTTCTAGAATTTGCAAGTTTATGTTAATTAGTAGTTTGAAGATTTGTAACATTTGCTTTCAGTTTATTTGTATTTAGTTTAACATGTGGAATAGTATTGGGATTGAGCCCTAGCCCAAGAGATGGGCCAAGGTTTTCAACCTTGGCCCCTGTGGAAGCCAACCTGAGCTCAAAATCAAACCCCAACTCTGACTCCAAAAGACTTAGCCATTACTTAGAAGTTTGTGCTCATACTTAGAGTCATTTGTGGTTTTCATGCTCAACATCCCTTTGACAGTCAATCCAAGCTACCATCTTGCAAAAACAATGCTTGTTCCTCACAAGAATTAAGAGAATATTGCCTAGTAGATTAAATGGTTAGGTGTATTTACCTGTAGAATCATCTATGTTTCCGTCCTTATACACACTTGCGAACGTGAGCTAAGTCCAACTCACTTAGTGTGTCCTTGGAGGCACAATGCCTAGGTTCAAAGCCCACTGTCACTTTGACTTGAACCTCTTATGTCTAGGATTAATCCTAGGGAAGCCAAGGGGGGGTAGACCCTAGTTACTAGATGAAGTTAAAAGTTAAATTCTAGGAGTTGATTTTAATTGATTAAGGTTTGGAGGAATCTAGCTTATATGCAAAAGAAACAATGCAAAGTGCAAGTCTTTCAATGCAAAAGAAGTCCTTTCCCTAAGTCTTCTAAGACTAGTGCCTATGATTGGGTAAGGGGTCAACTAAGTTTAAGGGAGTTTCATTTTTACAAAGTTTACAACAGTAAATACAAAAGAAAGCTAAATACAAGATTACAAAATTAGACTAGATACAAATGAATACAAGAACTAACTATCCACAAAGTTACAATTGAATGATACAACAATGAAGATACAAGATATAAAAAAGATATAATCAAGATAACTAACCAAGTAACTAACTTGTTAAAAGACTTGATGTGCAGGTAAAGGAAATGTTCTCAAAGGAAATACAACCACAACACACAAGACAAATTACCTAAACAAGAGTGCCTCCAAGGGATGCGCAACTCAAGGGGAAGCCTTCAATGGAATACACAACCACAAGCTCCAATAAAGAAGAATCCTCCAAGGGATGCACACTTCAATGAGGGAGTCCAATCACATCGAAAGATTTTAACTCAAAATTAAAGCATGAACAAGAGGCCTCCAAGGGCTAAAGCACAACTTTTAAACTACTTAGTCCAATCCACAATGTTTAAAGTAAATTGCATGAAAGATGAAAAATTCAAGTGCTTGCAAGAGTGTACTAAAGAATGAACTACAATAAATGTATCCAACAAGATTGCCCAAGGTTGAGTGGATTGATTTTAAGATTATTAAGTTATTACGTTAGGAGTGAATCCTAGACTAAGTGACAACCCAAGAACTCCCCCCGCTTGTACCAAAAGAGTTGTTGGGTTCTCAATAAGTGAGGCAAACAAGGCCACACCCTAGCTCCACAGGTCAACCCAAGAATAGAAGTACTCCAAAGGAAGGACGCCAAGCGCCGTGAGATCGTCCCCGTTTTAGCACCTCCCATTTCTTCCTTAAATTCCCTTTTTGTTGGAAAAGTTGGGACAGTAAAATGTGACCTATTAAGCTAGTTGATTTTACATCCTAGTAGACTAAGGTAAATTGAGTTAGTTTAGATTAAGTTAAGATGATTGAAAAATGTAGTGTTATGCAAGATGTGCTTGCAAGAAAAACAAAGTACTTGAAAGATAGTGCAAGGAAAGTAAAGTACTAAAATTAAATCGCAAGAGAACTTAAGTGTTTTCCACAAACCACAAGATCATACAAGGTTGCAAGAGATGGAAATAAAGTACTTTAAAGATTTAAACAATTTAAGCAAATGTACTTGAATAAAAAGATAACTTGCAAGAAAGTAAGGTACTTGGAAAGTAAATGGAAAAAGGAAAGTGTGCTTGAATGTAAAATGCCCAAAATAAAGATAGCTAGAAAATGTGAACAAGATGAGAAAATTAAACCACTATTCCTCCATGGGCCTAAACTAACACATGATTACTTATTAGATTAGATTTAGATCAGTATTAAGCATGTTAAAGAAAACAACCATGAACTAATCTAGCCTACGATTTTGGGGGTTGGAAAGGCCAAGCACACTCCAAGGTGTAGGAAAACAATTAAAAATTAAAAATGATTGAAAAGAAACTAAGCTAAACAACCTCAAGCAAGTGCACAAGATGGAGGACAAAGCCTTCCGGTTTTGTGCACAAGTGGATGCAAGAAAATAAAACTAAAACTTGAAAGTAAGCCTAGCCTCTCAACCTTGTCCTAATGACAAGTGGGGCAAACAAATAAAAAAAAATTGCAGAAAATAAACTCTACTTTATAGCCTTATGGTTTTGGGGGTTGGCTGGGCCAAACACTCACCAAGATATAGGAAAACAATTAAATACAAAATGCAGAAATTTAAATACAAGAGAATTGAAAGCCCTTTGGGACTCCCTTGGGCTTGCTTACAATGATTAGAATGAAGAAGAAGAGAGGGTATTATGTTAACCTACTATGGGAGGTTGTAATTGAGCTTTGTATGGCCCCAAATGGACTCTTGGTCACCTCCTTAGTCACTAACATGAAAAAAACTAGCAAGCAAAAGCTTGTTGGAAATGTTGCAAAAGTGACAACAATGTTAAGGAAATTTTCTATTTTTACATAGAGTTTTTCTACAGAAAATTACAAGAATGTATATCAATTTATATGACCTATTCCATGTGATAGAATACCCAAAAAAATGAATGGAAATGGAATAAATAAATGGAAGCAAACGTTTAGAGGTGAAAATGGTTGGAAAATGGTATTTTCCAGATCTGAAAATACCTTCCCAACACTAGAAAATGACCTGCAAAATGTTAGCAAGATACAAGAAAGAGAGAGATATGAGCATATATGTTAAACCTACAAAATACTTTGCAAGAAAACAATGTACTTAACCTAGATTAGCAATAATACTATTGATAATCAACCCAAACAAAAAACTTTGCTTGGGATCTCTACTCTAAACAAATAGAATGCAATACAAAAATGAAACAAGTCACCTCCCAAACAATGGATGAACCAAGAAGACTCTCAAAGCATCATATCCTACAAAGGCTTTGTATTAATTAAGTAGGAGGTTTTTACAAATTCTTGCAACAAGATCCTCTCCAAAAGATGTGAGCAAAAATGGAAGAGAGAAAGATGGGAGAGATGGGAGAGTGAGGAGAAAATTGGGTAGAGTAACAGTAGAAATAAAATTGGTGAAAAACAAGGAGGGGAAGGAATTTATTTATACTTGGGAAGGAAAATATACCCCTCTTGGATGCTTTCCAAATGTCAACACCCAAGCAAAACTAAACATCTCAAGGGGGGCGCACTTTTAGGGTTTTGATCATGAGTGGAGGGTGAGGGATGAGTGAGGGGGATGGTTAATACATTTTTATCTCACCCAACACTAATGTTAGGAACTAGGGAGGGCACACTATGGAATGGGGAGGTGTTCACCTTTTAATGTTTGAGTTCGGGCAACATCTTCCTCAAGGGGGGTGCAAATCCCCCGGGGGAGTAAGTGAAATGAAGTGAATGTTAAGTGAGGGAGAAAATAAAGGTTAGGAAAAGGTTTAGGATGGATTAGGTATGGGTTTGGGTAAGTTCTCCCATCTTTTCTCTAACCATTTAGCTCAATATTACAAAAATTGACATTTTGACTATGTTAAGACTAGCAATTAAATTGTTGTTTTGGACTGACTAAGACTCCTCATGGACTAACACCTAGAAAAACTTGTCCAATTGAGATGAAACTTGGTCCAATGGTGTAGGGGGTCTCATTTCATTTATTTTCAGCACAAATACCCCTATCAAAAGTCCAAGGACCTAGTTTTTACATTTTTTTTATCAAAAAATAATTAAAATTACCAATACTTAGGCAATTTTAAAAAATAAAAAATAAAACTATCTAGACTCGACGAAATTCCGCAAAAATTTAGGAGATGTCCTGCAAGGTCATTTACAACATTCCTAGACAATATTTACCAGAGGGATAGACCATTAGAATGCCTTTCACCACTTTGGAGGAATTATTTGTGGGAATGAAAAACTCAAGGGAAATTAATAAGGTTGGTTCAGCCAAATTAATAACCCGACGAAAACAAACTCTCAGTGAAAGGGACTCCTCTAATGATGAATTTCTAAGGAAATTGACCTAACTATGATTCATGCAGACCCATTACATTATTATCCCACACAGGGGAGTGGAAATTCCATTACAAAAAGAAGTGTTGAAGGCCAAAACTGCCTTGTAGAACTAGGAAGTCTTGAACTTGGTAGCACCATCAGGTACATATCATCATGGCACATGGAGTTGACCCCCTAGTTGAAATAGGTGGTCAACAATATCTATATAAAAACATTGACATTTTTTGTGCCTTTTCTTGGGAGGCACTAAAAGGATAATCAACCACTTGTTATACTGGGAAAACAGGGAAACATTTATGATAGTTTCAATTCCCTTTCTGAAATTTCATTATTAGACTACCTTAGGATGCATGACTCAAGGAGATAAAAAATATCATGGATTTCGTACAATAGCTACCACCCGCAATACTAACCCCCATGCTGGAAAATTAGGAGGATGAGGAAACCCTCAAGGCACCGTTGGATCCCAATATGGAAACCAAAGTGAGAAGATAACATCTAATATCCCAAAAATTCCCCCTAAAGTTGACTCTAAAGATGACATATCCATAGGTTCTCATGCTCCCGAATCCCTTCATCTCAAAGATCAAAGTTTACCTGAGCACCCTTTTCAATATCCTAATCACTCAGTTGAATCAAATGAATATTTTTGGGGAGAGAAGTTCTTAGGTATGGAAGAAGAGGTGGAAACCCCAAAACAAAAGGAACCTATTACCTTTGAGTTCCCTATCCAAGAATTAAATGATACAATCAAAATGAAAAACATTCCACTCTCTGCTTTGCTAAATTTTTAAGGGGTTCCTAGTGAGGATCCAAACAACTTTCTCTTCAATTTGATGTTCTTTGTCAAAGTTGTGATCACTCTTCAGACACCAAAAAACTCAAATTGTTCCCGACCAATTTGAAAGAAGAAATACTACGATGGTTCATGGAGCTCAGGGGAAACTCTATAAATAATTGGGATGGAATGAATAAAAAAATCTTGAAGAAGTACCAAGACTACTATAAGGTAAGGGACATGAGGGAGGAAATCTTCAAGATGTCACAGAAATAGGAAGAAATCTTAGAATACTACATTAAAAGTTTTCAATATAATATATAGAGAACCAAGAAGAATAAATTGGATCCTAGAACTCTGCGTATCATTCTCTTCTTAGTAATTATAGATAATTATCTAGATATCCTAAATCTTATGGGATCTAGGGAAATCTCGCAGTTAACATATGATGAAATCTGTGAGCTGTATAAGCGTTATTCATGAGGGACGACCAGATATGGAAGGGGCCTTTGAGACTTAGTATCAAGGTCCCCAGGTCATCAAACAGAGGAGGAGTGACTAAATCCAAGATAGGGAATATGTTAGACAAATTTAAAACCGATATTCTCAATGCGCTGAGTTGACATCTAGACAACCTTCAAGCCAAGAGAAAGAAAGAGGAGGTTGATCTAGCCTAGGCCATATTCTATACTCGATGTTGAAAGAAGCATCCTTTTCAAGAATTCCCTCTATATAATCTTGATGTGTGTGGAATTTGTGAACAAAATAAGGCCACTAAGGACTATCCTTTCTTGCTCGGACTTAAGGTAGTATACCAAGGAACTAATAAAGAAACTAAAAAAAAAAAAAATTGTTGCTAAAAAATTCCCATGACCACCTTGACCATGAGGAATGACACAAGAAATACCCCAGTACCCTTAACATTTTGGATCATACCAATACCCATCAAAGACCTGGTATACCCCCATGCCCTGGAAACAATGGTATCCTCAATCCCAAAATCAACCATGGAAACAAGGTTGGAGGGGAAAACCATATTTTGGAAATCCTCCTCAACAAAACACACTTCAACAACATCCTCTGGTTAATCAACAACAATAATTACAGTTTCCATCTGGTCAACCACCCCAAATACCACCTCAAATTCCTTCCCAATCCATACCTAACTTGATCAATAGAGTAGGTCAACCCACCTAAAACACTAAGGTATCACCTTTCCCATCCTACTTTGTGTCCTCTATGGACTATGATGATATTAATATATGCTTGGGAAAGGTAGTCAACAATCCAACATTACCTGTTATCCAGGAGCAAGAAGATGATGAGGAGGAACATGAACCAAAAAAACAAGAATCCTCCCCAGTCCTACAACCATCAATTTCAGAAACCACTAATCAACATAAATCCTATGGAAATATTCTAGTCCCACTGTACCTTGACAAATTAAATATAGACAAACCACCAACACAACCTGAATTTGATCTTCTAGGGGAATCAAAGAATATATGTGTCGATATTCTGTTGTTTCAAGCAATCAAGGATGTTCCAATATATGATAAAGTCGTTATAGAGTTGTTTTTAAGAAAACTGGGAAGGAAGAAGAAGGATCCTCCGACTATTCATGTCATAGGGACATTAGTAGACCTAATGTTAGGAAAAGTCTTCATGACCAAATATGTAGATCCCGGAAGCCCAATTGTTAATGTTTATTTCAATAATATTTCTATTCTTAACACTTTATAGACTTAGGGTATGCAATTAACGTTATGACAAGAGAGACAATGTAAAAGCTTAATCTAACCAACTTAAGACCAACTCCTACTGTCCTCAAGTTGGCTAATAGATCCACTATCAAACCAGAAGGTATAGTAGATGATGTTATAGTCTTTGTTGATTCTTGGGATTATTTGATATATTTCATGATTCTGAAACCAAAAGAAATCTTAGATGGGTATCTGCTAATATTGGGTAGACCTTAGTTGGCCACAATAGATTCCTATATAAATTGTCAATCAATGGATATGACCATCTCCCATGAAACCTCAACTAAGAAACTTACCCTTTACCCACCAGCTAAACCTTCTTTGAAATCATAAACACCTTCTTGGATACCATATAGCAATGACGAGGCTATCCAACCCCTCCTATATTTGGAACAAGTCTCAAGATACATGAAATATGACCTTATTTGTGACTTCCTATCATACTCCAAACCTACCCCAACATATTCTTCCCTTGAGCATGTCATGAACCAACAATTTCAAGAAATATTTTCGTTAGAATAAATGATGGAGTATATGGAACAAATAATACTGGTAGATGTTACTCCTTCCACCCAAAGTATAGCAGTTGATATCCATCATGGGAATATGTTAAATATCAACCTTAATCTAGATCCATCTCAACCCGACCAACTTGTAAAAGTGTTGCATAACCATAGCAAAGCATTTGTTGAAACGTCAACAAGAAACATGTGTCTAATTTATTTTTCCCTTAAATAAATTGGACAATAAATATTAATATATTATTTCATTCATAACTGAGTGAGTTAGATTTGTAACAGAATCATAAGTGTAGTTAAGTGAGTTAAGATCAGTTGTACTAGTTGTAACTAAACATGCACTAGTGAGAGTTCATTTAATCAGTGAACTCACATGCAACTAAAGATTCGCCATGGTTAACTACATGCATGTCAGATCCAGTGGAGACCCAGTTGAGATAACAGGTGAAAGGGACAGTTTGTCTATCAGTTGTGATTTGATCACACATGCAGTGGATATGCTTATGAGCATGTGCAAACTAGGCAATTCGTAATGATCATTTGTGAGAATTCAAATTGCAGAGATTGTGCAAAGGAGGCAGGCTGTCTGGACACAGAAATTGGCACATGTATTTGTTGATTTGTGTATGACAGTGTGAAACGATTGTATTGTACTGAGAGCTCTTGGATTATAGTTTTGTATGAGATTGTTTCATGATTCATGATATACACAATATATGATAGTGGGGTTTTTAGCTTTACACTTTCCTAGTAAAACTTATGTGTTGTGTGTTATTGATATTTCACTTTGTGATTGTGGTCATGATCGTGGTTTAATTTTTTGCAAGAGTAATAGTAGAAGTGATTCTGTATTTAACAGTGGCATAAATTGTTAGATCAGGAGAATCGCAGGAAATACTTAATTTGTATTGAAATTTCTACATGGTATCAGAGCCACGGTGGCCACGGAGCTACGGAAGTGAGGTGCGAACATAATTTCATTCTTGCAGGTCCCATATCTAGCAGGGTGCGAACCCTAGTACTGAAAACTTTCGTCGTTTTCAGGAACAATAATTCTCGCACCCTAGACAAAAGCAGGGTGCGAACTTCCCTCACCCTACAGTGAAGCAGGGTGCAAACTTCCTTCACCCTACAGTGAAGCAAGGTGCGAACTTCCCAGGCAAGTTCGTAGGCTACACACAGGCAGGGTGTGAACTTCCCTCAAGCTACTCTCAGGTGGGGTGCGAACCTCCCAGGGAAGAGGGATTGCAGGAGTTGAGTTTTGGGTTTGAGAAGGAATTTGAAGATAACTCATAGTGCCTCATAACCCACGGAAAAATGGGGTCACAGAGAGAAAGAACAGAACGATCGTGGGTGTAGCACGAGCGTTGTTGCATGATCAGGGCATACCAATGCATTTGTGGGCAGAAGCATGCAATACTATGATTTATGAGCAGAACAGTTTTCCTCATAGAGTACTTGGCATGAGTACACCTGAAGAAGATTTTATTGGTAATAAACTTGATGTTTCTCATTTAAAAAAATTTGGCTCATCTGTTTATGTGCATGTGACCAAGGATGCCAGAAAGAAGCTGGAACCGACTGCTGAAGTTGGGATATTTGTGGGGTACACAAAAACACCCCATAATTATCATGTGTATTTGGCGAACAGTAAGATGATTGTTATGTGACGGGATATAAAATTCGATGAGGGGAAAGCCATGTGGTTGTCGCTTGAGAGGGAGCTAGACTTGCATGTAGAAGAGGAACTGCTGGTTCCCAAGGATGAGTCTCAAGATGTGGATCAGCCACATGAGGAGGTTCATGGAGTGGAGGAAACCACTCAAACAGAGCCATCCATCAAAAATGGAAGAAAGCGCACCACGAAAGCTGTCAGATTGAGACTAGATGCTCCACAGAATGTAGGAGCCCCTACTTCATAGCACAGATAGAGACAGTCTCCTGATCGATTTCTTGGATACATGGCTCTCATGAGCAAATTTATTGTGACTGAACCATCTTCCTTTCAGGAAGCAGTGCAGGACCCCACTTGGGTTGATTCTATGGTAGAAGAGTATGACTCCATTGTAAAAAACAGTGCATGGGAAATTGTCCCAAGACCGGTCGACAAATCAGTGGTAGGTTCGAGATGGATCTACAAGGTAAAGCAAGATGTTGATGGGAGTGTGGAGAAATAGAAGGCCAGGTTTGTGGCCCGGGGATTCTCACAGATCGATGGGATAGATTATGATTAGACCTTTGCACCTATCGCAAGGTACTCTTCCATAAGATCCATCCTTGCACTCTCAGCGCAGATGGGCTGGCGCATTCATCAGATGGATGTAAAAACTGTGTTCCTTAATAGGATCATTGAGGAAGAAGTGTACATTGAGAAGCCAGAAGGTTTTGAGACCTTTGACAGAGCGTCACATGTGTGTAGACTCAAGAGATCACTGTATGGGCTAAAGCAAGCACCTCGTGCTTGGTACACTCAGATAGACAGCCATTTCACCGGATTGGGCTTCACCAAAAGTGAAGCAGATGAAAACCTATACCAAATTGTGGTGGAGGGTAAGCTTTTAATCATTGTGCTCTATGTTGATGATTTAATACTTACTGGTGATGAGCAGTTGATACACTCATGCAAGGAGGACCTTGCAAAGGAGTTTGAGATGAAGGATTTGGGCCTTCTTCATTATTTCCTTGGATTGGAAATATGGCAGCGAGATGGTGAACTTTTTGTGTCTTAAGGAAAGTATGCAAGAGAGATACTGGGTGAGTTTCACATGGAGGGCTGCAAACCCATGGATACTCCTCTTCTAGGAAACTGGAGGAAAGAGGATGCTACTTCTGGAGAAGTAGTGGATGCTACTGTCTATCGACAGTTAGTAGGTTCGCTAATGTATTTAGTGAATACGACAGTGGACATTTGCTATGCATTTAACCAGCTAAGTCAAGTGATGGTTAAGCCTACCAAACTCTTTTGGAAGGCGGGTAAGCATGTCCTGAGATATCTGGAGGGCACATATGAGTATGGATTATGGTATAGATAGACAGATGAGGTGAATTTACATGGCTTCATGGATGCAGATTGGGCGAGCAACCCAATGGACAAAAAGAGCACATCAGGAGGGATCTTTGGTATCGGATCTACAACTATTTCTTGGTACAGTAGGAAACAGAGATCTGTGGCACTTAGTTCAGCGGAAGCAGAATACACGGCAGGGAGCCAAGATGCATGTGAGGCTATCTGGATGAAGAAGATCTTGGTTGGTTTGTTTGGTTCTCATTTAGACCTGACAATGATTTATTGTGATAATCAGAGTTGCATTAAACTCTCGATTAATCCTGTGTTTCATGACAGATCTAAGCATATAGATATCCGATATCATCATCTCAGAGATTGTGTGCAGCAGAAGATCATGTTGCTTCAATACATTCCTACAGAAGATCAAGATGCAGACATTTTGATGAAGGCGCTCACTAGGAGAAAATTTGAATATCATAGAGACAGGATTGGGGTGAAGGATAAGACCTTTCTTGTTGAGAGGGAGTGTTGAAAAGTCAACAAGAAACATGTGTCTAATTTATTTTTCCCTTAAATAAAATGGACAATAAATATTAATCTATTATTTCATTCATAATTGAATGAGTTGGATTTGTAATAGAATTATAAGTGTATTTAAGTGAGTTAAGATCAGTTGTACTAGTTGTAACTAAACATGCACTAGTGAGAGTTCAGTTAATCAGTGAACTCACATGCAACTGAAGATTCACCATGGTTAACTACATGCATGTCAAATCCAGTGGAGACCTAGTTGAGATTTGATCACATATGTAGTGGATATGTGGGGACAGTTTGGCTATCAGTTGTGATTTGATCACACATGTAGTGGATATGCTTATGAGCATGTGCAAACTAGGCAATTCGTAATGATCATTTGTGAGAATTCGAATTGCAGAGATTGTGCAGAGGAGGCAGGTTGTCTGGACATGGAAATTGGCACATGTATTTGCTGATTTGTGTATGACAGTGTGAAATGATTGTATTGTACTGAGATCTCTTGGATTGGAGTTTTGTATGAGATTGTTTCATGATTCATGATATACATAATATATGATAGTGGGGTTTTTAGCTTTACGCTTTCCCGGTAAAACTTTTGTGTTGTGTGTTATTGATGTTTCACTTTGTGATTGTGGTTGTGATCGTGGTTTAATTTTTCCACAAGAATATTAGTAGAAGTGATTATGTATTTAATAGTGGAGTAAATTGTTAGATTAGGAGAATCGCAGGAAATACTTAATTTGCATTTAAATTTCTACATGGTATCAGAGCCATGGAGGTCACGGAGCTACGGAAGTGAGGTGCAAACATAATTTCATTCTCGCAGGTCCCATCTCTAGTAGGGTGCGAACCCTAGTATTGAAAACTTTCGTCATTTTCAGGAACAATAATTCTCGCACCCTAGGCAAAAGAAGGGTGCGAACTTCCCTCAATCTACAGTGAAGTAGGGTGCAAAAATCCCTCACCCTACAGTGAAGCAAGGTGCGAACTTCCCAGGAAAGTTCGCAGGCTACAAACAAGCAGTGTGCGAACTTCCCTCAAGCTACTCTCAGGTGGGGTGCAAACCTCCCAGGGAAGAGGGATTGCAGGAGTTGAGTTTTGGGTTGGATAACATTCAAATTTGCAACATTTTCTTGGTGCAACAGCAGATTCAAGATCGAAATGTCTTTCAATGGCTTGAGGTTGGAGTATGCACTCGAGGGCAGCTCGAACTACATTGCTTGGAAGGACAGGATGGAAGCAATACTCAAAGACAATGGCTTGAAGGGTTACATTGACAATGATGTTCCTAAGCCGGATGCGAAAGACACTGCAAATCTTGATGCATGGAAAAAGAAAGTGGCAAAGGCAAGGAGGATTCTGTTGGAGGGAGTACGAGACCACATTGTCTCAAGTCTCCATGGGAAAACCACACCACATGCAATGTGGAAGGTTTTGATGGATCTGTTCCAAAACAGTAACGACCATAGGAAATTGGCGCTCAAAGATAAACTCAGGAAGATCAAGATGGAGAAAGGCGACAACATTCCAAAATATATCACGAAGTTTGTCCAATGTTGGGATGAGCTTGGAAGTGTGGGAATAAAAGTCGTTGTTGATGATTTGGTGAGCTTGGCGCTCCTAGGGCTTCCTAAGAGTTGGCATAGTTATCAAGACTCTGTCAATGGAAGGGAAAAATTGTTGGATTGGGAATGACTATGGTTGGATCTAGTGCAAGAGGAGTTCAGGTGGAACACCAAAGATGGATCTTCGTCAAAGCGTGATGATGAAGAGGATTGTGCTTTGACTGCCAAGGCAAGGAAAGGGAAAGGGAAGAAATTCCAATCAAAATCCAAGTCTAAAGTCAAGAAGCTGTATTTTTCCAAAGTGAAGTGTTTTCACTGTCACGAATGTGGGCATCTCGCCACTAACTATCAACAAAAGAAGAAGAACAAGACGATTGTTGGATCTGCAACTGGTGAGGCTCTTGTCTCACAATTTGATCTTGATTTCTCTTTGATCGCATGCATGGCTTCAAGTGCATCGGGATCGGTGTGGTATTTGGATAGTGGCGCTTCCTTCCACATGACGGGAGATAAATATTCTTTCATTTACTTGGAGGAGAAAGATCTCAGAATGCATATAGAGATGGGCGACGATGGATGATACAGTGTGACTGGTATTGGTACCATTACCTTTGAGAGGGAGTCAGGTAAACCATTTCAATTGAAAAATGTTATGCATGTTCCAGGTCTGAAGAAAAACTTGGTCTCAGTTGCAATGTTGGAGGACAAAGGCTATGATGTTGTTTTTAGCAGTGGTAAAGCCTATCTGCGACACAAAGCAACAGGTCAATTCAAGAAGATAGGGATTCGAGTTAAGAATCTCTACATGCTGGAGGTAGATGGATGCAGTGACATGATAGGCAAGGCAGAAAAAGTGGTGAGTCAAGATGAGGGCGAATTATGGCACAAGAGATTAGGCCATCTTCATCATGGAGCCTTGAATATCATGCAACAAATATCTACTAGACTTCCAAGGGGAACACTTGCTCAGTCAGATCAGTGCAAGGGGTGCACCCTGGGGAAGTATGTAATGTCCACCTTTCAGGAAAAGGAGAATCGTGCTTTGGTGATCCTGGAGAGAATTCACACGGACATGTGTGGACCATTCTCAGTTGCTTCAACAACAAAACATAGGTATTATGTTATTTTTGTTGATGACTTTTCTTATAAATGTTGGATATTCTTCATGCAAAAGAAGGATCAAACATTCTCAAAGTTCTGTGAGTTTAAAGCATTGGTGGAGAAAGAGTCGGGGAAGCAAGTGAAGGCTCTAAGGAGCGATAATGGTGGAGAATAAATCTCTAACAAATTCAAAGACTTCTGCAACAGAGAAGGAATTTGAAGAGAACTCATAGCACCTCATAACCCATGGCAAAATGGGGTCGCGGAGAGAAAGAACAAAACAATCGTGGGTGCAACACAAGCGATGTTGCATGATCAGGGCCTACTAATGCATTTGTGGGTAGAAGCATGCAATATTGTAGTTTATGTGTAGAACCGTTGTCCTCATAGAGTACTTGGAATGAGTACGCCTGAAGAAGCTTTTACTGGTAATAAACCTGATGTTTCTCATTTAAATTTTTTTGGCTCATCTGTTTATGTACATGTGACCAAGGATGCCAGAAAGAAGCTGGAATTGACTGCTGAAGTTGGGATATTTGTGGGGTACATAGAAACACCCCATAATTATCATGTGTATTTGGAAAACAGTAAGATGATTGTTATGCGACAGGATATAAAATTCATTGAGGGGAAAGCCATGCGATTTTTTCTTGAGAGGGAGCTAGACTTGCATGTAGAAGAGGAACTACTGGTTCCCAAGGATGAGTCTCAAGATGTGGATCAGCCACATGAGGAGGTTCATGGAGTGGAGGAAACCACTCAAGCAGATCCATCAATTAGAAATGGTAGAAAGCACACCACGAAAGCTGATAGATTGAGACTAGATGCTCCACAGAATGTAGGAGCCCCTACTTCACAGCATAGATAGAGACAGTCTCCTGATCGATTTGTTGGATACATGGCTCTCATGAGAAAATGTATTGTGATCGAACCATCTTCCCTTCAGGAAACAGTGCAGGACCCCACTTGGGTTGATGCTATGGTAGAGGAGTATGACTCCATTGTCAAAAATAGTGCATGAGAAATTGTCCCAAGACCGGTCGACAAATCAGTGGTAGGTTCGAGATGGATCTACAAGGTAAAGCAAGATGTTGATGGGAGTGTGGAGAAATAGAAGGCCAGGTTTGTGGCCTGGGGATTCTCACAGATCGATGGGATAGATTATGATGAGACCTTTGCACCTATCGCAAGGTACTCTTCCATAAGATCCATCCTTGCACTCTCAGCGCAGATGGGCTGGTGCATTCATCAGATGGATGTAAAAACTATGTTCCTCAATGGGATCATTGAGGAAGAAGTGTACATTAAGTAGCCAAAAGGTTTTGAGACCTTTAACAGAGAGTCGCATGTGTGCAGACTCAAGAGAGCACTGTATGGGCTGAAGCAAGCACCCCATGCTTGGTACACTAGGATAGACATCTATTTCACCGGATTAGGCTTCACCAAAAGTGAAGCAGATGCAAACCTATAACAAATTGTGGTGGAGGATAAGCTTTTAATCATTGTGCTTTATGTTGATGATTTAATACTTACTGGTGATGAGTAGTTGATACACTCATGCAAAGAGGACCTTGCAAAGGAGTTTGAGATGAAGGATTTGGGTCCTCTTCATTATTTCCTTGGATTGGAAATATGGCAGCGAGATGGTGAACTTTTTGTGTCTCAAGGAAAGTATGCAAGAGAGATACTGGGTAAGTTTCACATGGAGGGCTGCAAACTCGTGGATACTCCTCTTCTAGGAAACTGAAAGAAAGAGGATGCTACTTCTAGAGAAGTAGTGGATGCTACTGTCTATCAAAATTTAGTAGGTTCGCTAATGTATTTAGTGAATACAAGACCGAACATTTGCTACACGGTTAACCAGCTAAGTCAAGCGATGGTTAAGCCTACCAAACTCTTTTGGAAGGTGGGTAAGCATGTCCTGAGATATCTAAAGGGCACAGCTGAGTATGGATTATGGTACAGATAGATTTTTGAGGTGAAGTTGGATGGCTTCACAGATGTAGATTGGGCAGTTAGCCCAACGGACAGAAAGACCACATCAGGAGGGATCTTTAGTATCGGATCTACAATTGTTTCTTGGTACAGTAGGAAACATAGATTTGTGGCACTTAGTTCAGCAGAAGTAGAATACATGGCAGGGATCCAAGTTGCATGTGAGGCTATCTGGATGAGGAAGATCTTGGTTGGTTTGTTTGGTTCTCATTTAGACCCGACAGTGATTTATTGTGATAATCAGAGTTGCATTAGACTCTCAATTAATCCTGTGTTTCATGACAGATCTAAGCATATAGATATCTAGTATCATCATCTCAGAGATTGTGTGTAGCGGAAGATCATGTTGCTTCAATACATTCCTACGGAAGATCAGGATGTAGATATTCTGACGAAGGCGCTCACCAGGAGAAAATTCAAATATCATGGAGATAGGATTGGGATGAAGGATAATCCCTTTCTTGTTGAGAGTGAGTGTTGAAAAATCAACAAGAAACATGTGTCTAATTTATTTTTCCCTTAAATAAATTGGACAATAAATATTAATCTATTATTTCATTCATAACTGAGTGAGTTGGATTTGTAACATAATTATAAGTGTAGTTAAGTAAGTTAAGATCAGTTGTACTAGTTGTAACTAAACATGCACTAGTGAGAGTTCAGTTAATCAGTGAACTCACATGCAACTGAAGATTCACCATGGTTAACTACATGCATGTCAGATCCATTGGAGACCTAGTTGAGATAACAGGGGAAAGAGATAGTTTGGCTATCAGTTTTGATTTGATCACACATGCAGTGGATATGCTTATGAGCATGTGCAAACTAGGCAATTCATAATGATCATTTGTGAGAATTCGAATTGCAGAGATTGTGCAGAGGAGGCAGGCTGTCTGGACACGGAAATTGGCACATGTATTTGTTGATTTGTGTATGACAGTGTGAAACAATTGTATTGTACTGAGAGCTCTTGGACTAGAGTTTTGTATGAGATTGTTTCATGATTCATGATATACATAATATATGATAGTGGGGTTTTTAGCTTTACGCTTTCCCGGTAAAAATTCTGTGTTGTGTGTTATTGATATTTCACTTTGTGATTGTGGTTGTGATCCTGGTTTAATTTTTTACAAGAATAATAGTAGAAGCAATTATGTATTTAACAGTGGCGTAAATTGTTAGATTAGGAGAATCGCAGAAAATACTTAATTTGTATTGAAATTTCTACAGTATTTTCATGGGACTGTATTGATATGAAGGGAATCCACCCCAGTCTTTGTACTCTTCACATCTATACAAAAGAATATGCTAGAACTATCCAACAACCCTAACGTAGAATGAACCCAACCCTGAGGGATATAGTTAAGGATGAGTTGCAAAAATTGTTAAACATGGATTTTATTTTTCCTATCTCTGACAGCAAGTGGGTTTTACCATTAGTGATTGTCCCTAATAAAAATGGGAAATGGCATGGGTCTATTAACTATAGGGAATTCAATAAATCAACTCTTAAGGATTATTTTCCACTAGCTTTCATCGACCATGTTCTTGACACCTTTGGCAGTAAAAAGTACTTCTCCTTTCTTGATGGGTTTAGTGGTTATAACCAAATCCAAATTTCCCTAGAAGATCAAGAGAAGACTACATTTATCTTTCCATGGAGAACTTATGCTTATTGAGTCTTTCCCTTTGGCCTATGTAATGCCCCAACCACTTTTCAGAGAGAAGTCCTTGGTATCTTTTCAGATTTGATCCATGACTGTGTCAAAATCTACAGGGATGACTTCACAGTCTATGGGAATACTTTCAAGCATGCATTGAATAACCTTGAAATTTTTTTAATACGATGCCAAGAAACCAATCTCTCCCTTAGCTATGAAAATTTTTAGTTAATTCTTACTGAGGGAATTGTCCTAGGGCATCATATATTGCCCATTGGTATCAGAGTGGATCCTACGAAAGTTGAAGTTATATGTAAACTCCCAATTCCACCTACCCAGAAGGAAGTATGTAGTTTCCTGGAACATGCAGGATATTATCATCGGTTCATTGAAGTTTTCACTAAGATTGCCTCACCACCATTCCAATTTCTTTCTAAGACTACAAAATTTTCTTGGGATACTAATTATCAAAAGGCCTTTGAGACTCTGAAAGAAAATTTCTCTATCACCCCTATTTTATGGGGATCAAATTGGTCTTTTCCTTTCCACATATCCACTGATGCATCAGACTCAAACACCAGAGTTGTACTAGGTTATAAGGAATAACAGAATCCATATGCCATCTACTACATTAAAAATAATCTTACCCCCATTGAAAAAAACATATTATCATAGAAAAATAATTTTTGATGTCTTCCACTCGATTAATAAGTTCCACCACTACATTACTGGCTATCCTGTCTTCATCCACACATACCACTATGCTATATGATATCTGATGAACAAACCTATTAATAATGGTAGGGTGACTTGATGGTTATTTTTGTTATAGGAATTTGACATCACCATCCTTGATAAACCAAGAAGGGGGAATTTCATTGCTTATTTTATCTCCAGGATCAACAACGAAGGGGATGTTTCCCCCATTGAAGACAACTTCACTGATGAAAACCTGTTTTCCTTATCTATTAACACTTTGTGGTTTGTAGATATTGATAACTATTTGGATGCAGGGAAGTTACACAACATTTGTATCCAAACTAATGTGAGAGAGTTGTTAGACAAAGTGCCATGTATATGTGGATTGAAGGTCAGCTCTTTCAAACAGGACTGAACCTTATTATCCGACGATGTGTTAGAGAAGATGCAATTTATGACATACTTAAAGCCTATCATGTTAGTCCATTTGGAGGACATTTATTCAACAAACATACTACAAATAAAGTGCTCCACCTTAGATACTACTGGCCTACCATTTTTTGATATGCCAAGAAGTTCTGATATGCCAAGAAGTGTGTCTGGAGATGTGATAGTTTTCAGTGGATGGGCCGCATGTTCAAGCAGAAAAAAATCCTCTATAACCTCAATTTATGATAGAACCATTTGAAGGGTGGGTTCTTGACTCATTGGGTCTCTCAACCCTCCATCGAGGAAGAAAACATATATTCTTATCTGTATTGATTACATCACCAAGTGGTCTGAGGCCAAGGCCTTAACCAAAGCAACATAGAAATCATTATCTAACTTCCTTTATGAAGAGATTTTTGTTCGATTTGGAGTTCCTAGAGAAATATTCATTGATCAAGGACCTCATTTTGCATCTCAAGTTATCAATAACATCATGCATCAGTTCATAATCAAGCATCGAATGACTACTCCTTATCGCCCATAGGAAAATGGACAAGTGGAAGTAACCAAAAAAGAGCATGAAGGCATATTGAAAAACAATGTTTGACAACACCATAAGGATTGGGCTGACTGTCTCTGAGAAGAATTATGGGATTATGGCACTAATTGGAGGAATGCTACTGGATTTACTGCATATGAGCTTGTCTACAAGAAGCATGTGGTCCTTCCTATTGAATTCGATATCAAGACACTCAAAACAACACCAAAAGTAGGCCTAGACCTCTCATAGGCCCAACAACATCGTCTAAATCAAGTTAACAAACTGAATGAAATTCCTTAAGCTACTCTCCAACATACAACTCTTATTCAACATCAGAGAGCCAAATGGAGCGATGGGTTCATCAAGAAAAATAAATTTAAAGAAGGTGATTGGGCCCTTTTGTTCGATTCCAAATATAAGGATTTATGAGGAAAATTTGGTACTTGGTGGATGGGGCCTTATGATATTGACATGGTATATGATAATGACTCTATTAAGTTGTGCACTATTGATGAAGCATGGACCCCAATCATGGCTAATGGCCATCGACTACGACTTTATTAGAAGTCAACTTCAAAGGAGGAGTTCATTTAGAATCTCATAAATCAAGTTTATATGGAGATTGTAACCCCAATAACACAACCACCAGAGTTGGTACCCTCCCCATAGACTCGTAAGAAAAGGAAAAAAAAAACAAAGAAAAAAATAAGGAGAAAAATAATAAAATAAAATAAAATTTAGGGGTGAAAAAATATCTCAGGCGCCCCTGGACCCAATGATGCTAGAAAACCATATTACTGGCTAGTATCCATGGGGATAAAAAAAAAAATCTTAATTGTGAAAACCCCTTTTGGGGTGAAATTGGGTAGGCTATGTTTGAAAAATAGTTCTCTGGCAGACAGAGCTTGTAAAAAAAGAAAAAATTAAAAAAGGTGACCCTTTCAACTTTACTTATTAACCTAGTCTCGTATTGATTTTAGGTGTTTTCAAATTTCTTTACTATTATTACATAGCCTTTATATTCATTAACCTACTATTGCATTGAGTAACAACACCCTAACATCTCTCAATACTTCTCCCTTCA
Organism: Picea mariana; assembly: GCA_032191745.1. Lineage (NCBI taxonomy): Eukaryota > Viridiplantae > Streptophyta > Pinopsida > Pinales > Pinaceae > Picea > Picea mariana. The sequence goes on along the minus strand of JASDQU011442820.1, from coordinate 2,962 downwards.
ATATATCCTTTTACTCATAGGGTGTAAATCATTTATGCCCTATCAACAATTGGTTTGTAGGGATATCTCTATTTCCCTTAACCATTACGATGTATTGAGTAAACCCTAATATGATGCCACTCATCTATACACCTATGACACTTAGTTTTCAAAGTTATTCTTCTTTGTTACATCACCTTCCATAAGTATTTTGTTCCATAACTTGCCCCATTTTTAAGCACTACTATGCATTGCATTTCTTGCTCTTGGTTGTAACACTTACCTACACTGAAATATGGCCATGAGGTTTACCTTACCACTAAACTATAAACCCAAGCCCCACAAAGCTAATGGTCATTGGAAAGAAATTTGGACAAATATTGGGTCAAAGTTCCTCGTTTTGATCAATTCCAGTACACTTATCACTATAGTGCCATAGTAGTTGATTGTGTCTTTCTTGTTATCTAAACTCTTTACTATCAAATTCTAGGTTTTATTTAAGATAACATTTCCAAGATATGGTTGGCTTGATATTCTAGCAAAAGGTCAAAACTTGCCACTTCCACATGCTCAACCGTCATTCCAAGTTTTGGAATTAAAACCTTTGAAGATTGTGGTATGATTTCCAATTAAAGAACCAATTCTCTACTTTTCCACCAGCCATATTCCCTTTGTGATCTCAACTTTCATCCAAACTGAAAGGGAACTCTACACTTCATTCAAATCAGATTTTGCAGGGCAACACTGATCTGTGGAGATTATCATTTGGTCTTGGTTACAAGAAAAGTTGTTAAGGAATTAATCAAGGTCTTCCAAAGATAAATGATCTCTAGGTTATAATCGCAAAAGTTTTCCCATCATACGCACCATACAGAATTCAAATAAAGAGGATCTCCTAAGATATTCTTTCAAAATTACAAGTCATAATTAGGTTGTAATCTTGTAACAAAGAGTGACCTTGGGGTTGATGGAACATTACCAAATTTCATTAAAATTTTGCATGCTTTTACATTTTCCCTAGTTGCATTCTAGATATTCCAACAAAATATGATCATGGCATGAAAATATGAGTTCAGCCTGATAGTATGAACAAAAATTCCCTCATTTTCTTGTTTCCAATAATACATCATTTGAAACTAGAAGTGTAGGATGTTGGGAGCTTATGGTTTGAATTGCTTGACGAAAAATGGATCTATAATTTAGCATAGAACTATGGAATGTTGTACTTCCCTTTCACTCCATTCATATCTAAAGCATTTTCATTCCACTCCATTGAAAGCATCGCTTTTCATTTTTCCCCAATACACTTTGTAGCCTAGAAACTACACCAGTCGTGAGTCTTGAGGTACCTTTCACCATTCCATAACAACAAGACAAAGGTATGGTTGCAATAAAGTACAGACTGTTTTTAAGACCCAAATGATATTTTGCATGAGGTCATGCAAACAATTAAGCATGGGGGATGATTCTCCATACATACTAACATAGAGAAACTTTGTTATGAAAAGACCATGATTTCCTTAGAAGCATACATAGAAAGTGGGTATGTTTCTTGCAATTTGTCAAGGGAGTAAGATATTCTTAACTCCATAATCTCTTTACCTTCTTGACGAATTTTTCTTTGAGGAATTTATGTATGATGTTGTGAAGACTACAATCACTGACATAGATACAACAACATTATTTTCATAAAAGGAAAAATTATGCATTGATATCTTGATCATTTTTCATTCATGATTCTAGGTTGAAGGATCGGTTGGGCGTGATAAATTGTAGCAAGGAAGGACAAAATTAAAAATAAATAAATTCAGGACCATCTTTGTCAAAAAGGATCCAAAGGAGGAACTCAAGCAAAAATGGAGGTAACTATCAAACATTCCTTAATCCTTTTATGGAATTGATGACTAATATAGTTTGCAACTTCTATTGAGCCAACACTTATTGTGACAATAGTTGAATTTCAAACCTGACCTCCACTTTTCTCATACAACATTTCATTGAAAATATACCTATTTAACCTGTCTAGTAATGTCTATATTATACCTCATATGGTCTTATGAATGGCAAGTAGTGGTTCATACAAACTTATCTATATTATCTCTCTATCTTAATTTCAAAAACTTGTGAAACCACTTTCAATGAAACCTTGTATATAATGACAAACCATTGTGTGTGTTTGTGTAAACACATACTATGTACTTGTGCTATGTTTTAATACTCTACCCCTCCTATATCTTTGTGCATTCTGTATCATAATCCCCTATGTTACACATCAAAATTACTCACTTTGATAGTGTCGCAAGTGTCGTCATCACAAAGGTTGCAAGTGTTGCATTTTGCTCACAAGGTCGCAAGTGTCGTGTGTTGCTCACAAGTGTCGCAACAAAGCATGCTGCCATGATGCCTATGTTGTGCCTATAACGACATGAGAAAGACACTTGAAACACCTCAAAAATCTGATTTGGAAGAGGAGAAATGAGTCAACAGGCTTGCAAACCTTTTTCCATCTGAAAGCACCTCAAAAACTGAGTTTTGGAGAGGAGCGCTCCCCCTTACACTATCTCGGAGCGTCGGCGCTCCCCTTACACTGTCAGGGAGCGTTATAACGCTCCCAGGCCCTTTTGAAGGAGCGTTATGGATTTTGAGGGCGCCAGTGCCCCCTAAAGATTTCCAGGGAGCGCTACAACGCTCTGATGGCCCTTTTGAGGGAGCGCTACCTATTCTGGGCGGTTGTTAAGTTGTTGAGATGAATGGGGGAAGCATCTTTTCATTCTTGGAAAGTAGTTGAGCTTGAATCCTTGGTCCATCCATGATCCTAGGGTAGATCCTCAACTGAAGGAGGCAAATCCTCAACCTCCCCAAGGATATCTCAAGATTGTTGAGCCTCTCCAAGGCTATATAAGAAATTTTTCTAATGGTGAAAGGGGATGGAAAAGAGAGAATCATACCAAACTTATGATCTCATGAGTGGTATGAGGGGCTG
>JASDQU011442819.1:0-23391 GCA_032191745.1 Picea mariana | reverse complement strand
GTAAACATAAGAAAATTCACATCAAGAACACAGTACACCAGTATTTACGTGAAACCCAAATGGGAGAAAACCGCATAATTATTTCTTATATATATCAAGAATTCATTCATCGGAAGCATCAACTTCCAAATTCTCCAAATGAAACTGGAAGGAAGCTCCAACACCCTTTTCTTAGGCTCCAACCTGAAGGAAGCTACAACTCCCTAAATTCTTTAGCTCCAACCAAAAGGAGGATACAACCCCTTGCGTTCTCCAACTCCAACCGAAAGGTGGCTACAACCACCTAGTTCTCAGGATCCAACCTAAAGGAAGCTCCAAATCCCTGATTCTCTGGCTCCAACTGGAAGGAGGATACAACCCCCTTTCATTTCCCCATCCGTTCTCCCTTAAGTATAAGTGTAAGCCAATTGTCACTACCACAATCACTGCCACTTTCACTGTCACTAAATCCACATGTAACCTATCAACCTATCACTGTATCCAACCTGTCACTGATAAAATTGTCCAATCTATCATTGTCACCAATACTCAACCAGATCTTCTCACATGGATCATATACCGAGGACACCTCTCAATTATATGTCCAACATCACCAACACATGCATCTACCAAGCATGTACAAATATCATCAAAACACCATAACAATATATGTGTCTCAACCATGTACCATACCAAGAATCAACCATATACCAAAACCTGTACCACAATAAGTGCATCAACCATGCACCAACACATCTACCAAACCATGTATCAACCATGCACCAACACCTATACCAAACCATGCATCAACCATGCACCATAACCCATACCATATGCCTCAAACATGAACCATGTACATCAACCATGTACATCAACACCACACCATGTATCAACCATATACCATAGCATGCCATACACCATATACCAATAGACCAATATATGAACCAACAATGTATCTCACCAAGTATATCTCAACCAACATGTACCATGCATTCAATGATGTGCTTCAAGTCATAAACTAAATCTCATAAATACATGCCTCAAGAATGCTCCTCAATATCACGAAGATGCAATCTCATAACACAATATACCAATCCTCAAGTATGCACCATAACATGTAACCAAACCATACACTAAGATAGCCAATGATGTTTCTAATCAATGTACCATAACATCCCCAAGATGTACCATATCACATATTATCATTACCATGTACCATAACACCATAACCATAACCCTTAATACTTACCTTTGATATTGTATTTGACCTGCTATACTGTAAATTGACCTGTAACTCTTCCACAGTCCTCAAAAACCTAGTACCAACATCCCTTCACAACCTTTCAAAAGTCCTCTTACATATACACAACTTGCTCTTCTACAACCTTCAGAGATCCGTGATTTCCTCCACTACAGTCTGCGTACATCTACGCCCTGATGACTTGCAACTCACGCATACCTTGGAAACTAGGGTTCGTTCAAGCTTGTTTAACCCCCGAGACTTACACCTTCGACCTTCCTTCATAAACTCTGAAAAATGTCGTCACAAACTTGCCAAAAGATCACAATACTAAACCATAACAAACACTAGATAGTTATTCAATTGTAAGTGTGTGTGTTCTTATGAGATATTCATTGAAGTTTTTATATACTAATTATAGGTAACCTCTTTCCTTATTTTATGGGTTTCTTGTTACAACCACTTTACCCTTTCACCAATACTTGTAACCAACTAGGGGCTTCTTGACCACTCTTCGGGGCTTCCATATTTACAAGGTCGTATCTCCCTAACCGTGAGGAATCACGTGGCGTTCCACATATCATCAGAAATGGAATGATGTGTACTATCCATATTTGATAGTATTACCTGTAATTCCATTTTCCTTCATGTTCATATTCCTTAATAAAATTTGGGTTCCATAACCACACTTTCGGGGCTACATGTAGACTACATCAAATGTACCCAACTAAATCACAATCAATCTCAATCATAGAAATGTTAATCAATTTTACAACATCTATGGACCTCTTCAAGGGTTGACATCAATCTCCAAGATCACTGTCCAAGGGTTGACATCAATGACAACCAACTGTCCAACAACATGAAGAGGTCAAATTGTTAAAATTGGCCTTATTGAAATGCATGCCAGACTAAGGGAAATGCATTCCCATAACAAAAATTAGATTTTAAAATAAAAACATGTATTTATTATGTGTGATTATGAATTTCTAAATGTGGAGGCTATAACAAGCTTGAATTAGGGTTTTATGCAACAATAAAAACCTAAATCCTTCCATTATTTGCCAAATAGTTAGCATGAAAAATTAGTAATTGAAACAATGAGGATTGGATGGGAGGGAAATTGTAACATGCCCATCCTACAATAAGGCATAAACTATATTTTTCCTTAGGATTTCATTTTAGAGGACATAATGGGCATTTTCATACAAAAAACCTTTTGTTGTGCATAAAGGGTAAAAACTGTCTTGTAAAACAAAGAGGTCAAATTGTTAAAAGTGGCCTTGTTGAAATGCACGCCAGACTAAGGTAAATGCATGCCCATAAAAAAAATTAGAGTTTAAAATCAAAACATGTATTTTTATGTGTGAGTGTGCATTTTTAGATGTGGAGGCTATAACAAGCTTGAATTAGGGTTTTATGCAACAACAAAAACCAAAATCCTTCCATTATTTGCCAAATGGTTAGCATGAAAATGAGTAATGGAAACAATGAGGATTGGATGGGTGGGAAATCCTAACATACCAATCCTACAATAAGGAATAAAATATTGTATGCCTTAGGCTTTCATTTTTTAGGACATGCTAGTCATAATCAAACAAAAAACCTTCTATTGTGCATAAAGAAAAAAAAACTGCCTTGTAAAACAAAGAGGACAAATTGTTAAAACTAGCCTTGTTGGAATGCACACCATATTGAGGGAAATGCACACCCAATGGTGAAATTGGTATGATTATATCAGGGATATATAGGCTTATGAAACATCCATTCTTTTAGATAAATTATGCATTCCCCATGGTAAAAAAAGCATGCCCTAAAAAGGAAAAATGCATAAAATGCATGAGAATAGGGTAGATGAAAAATGCATTCCCTAGGAAGAAAAATGCATGCCTTGTGTTGGTAATTGTATGTTGGCCTTATGAAATTACATGAAAACATGATATTGAGTAAAATGCACACCGTGTAAGGGGAAAATGCATGCCTTAAGTTGAAATTGCATGTTGAGCACATGGGATTTCTTGTTTACATAGTAAGGAGGAATATGCACACCTTGTTAATTAAAAATGCACACTAGCCTATACAAATTCACACCCTTGACATGTTTTACAACCATATGGTGGCCTAAACCCTAAATTGTTCTTCCTTATCCCATATGAATGGTTTTCATAGGAAGACGAATGGAAATGGATGTTGATCCATTGCGTGTGATTGATATTGCTATGTAATATCCTATAACAAACCTGAACCCATATTTCACACATTGTTTGGAAACATACATATGTAGTTAACCTTGTACATTGAGTTGTTTCTCGAGTCCTAGAATATTAGAAACTAGAAGTCTTTGTAATTCTCCCACACATATGATTGATTTCAAATGCATGCAAGATATCTTTCTTACCATGTAATTTGACATTGAATGTGTGTTTTTGTATTATAGTTGGCAACATTTTTAATTTTTCTTTCAAAATTAACCTGACAAGGTCTTACAATAATGTTTTTTATTTTCAAGTTATGATGCTCAGGAAAAACCCCTAGTACTTCCCTTCATTTCGAGGATGGAAATTTTTCATTAATTCTAAAAATTCCCAAGTCCATTGTTAAAAAATGCTATAAATCTACTTTAGTATGCTTATAAAAGTGCACGACAAGTTTTGTAAAAGTGTTATTTTTAATAAATTATATATTATCTATAAATATTAATTTAATTTTCTTAATAAAAGTGCTTTATAGAAAAATATACCAATATAACCCTAAATCATTTAAAAAAAGTAAATTTCTTGCCAAGGGTTTCCTCAGTGTGAGCATGGATTCCTCAAATCCCACTCCTTAGTGTCCATTCTTATTATTATCCATTCCTCAACCTGCATTAAATAAGCTCTTGTCTACGATTTCAACTTTGAACTCATAAAACCATGGACAAAATTGAAACATGGACATCCTATACCATGGGAACAACAATTGAAATAGGTGGTTCCCAAGATGAAAAGTCCATTATAAACAAATTCTAGGACTGTGTTGATGCATGGAGAGACACAAAGAATTTTCGAACATGTATGCTAAATATCCTGAGAAGAGCATGGGTTTTTCAGTTTATGTTTGGACCCTTCAATTTCAAAAATGAGGAAATAGATGATGTCATTGATAATTATGATGATATAGCTATGGAATTGAAACTATTTGGGCAGAGGGTTTACCTAGACACTGATTTTCTTGCAAGAGAAACAAAAATTCCACCCAAAGGGGGAACAACATTTAGCTCCAAAAAAAACCCCAAGGTAGAAAAGATTGATATGGCCAGTAAAATATGTGGGAAAAGGTATATGTTCCCAAGATCAGTTTAAGAATGCTAGATGTTCCCCATGGACTATACAAGTCTTTGATTCAACTTGTCCTTAGGACTATTATGAATCATCATAAGACTAATATTTTTTGGTGGCTTCATGAGGCTAGTAATTTATTGGGTTGAAGACTGGGTCATAGATGTCCCTCGTCTATTGGATACAAAATTACATTATGCCCTTGAAGAAAGTAAAAAAAGAAGAAGATTAAGTTTAGTTTCCTAGGCACATTGCATAAAATTATTGATTTATATCGACCCAGTGAAAAAACAAACCCTCTTAAAACTTACATTAGGAGATAAAAAAATGAAGAAAAACATTGAGAAAGTACCTGAACAGACTGCAGTGGATGGTGTGGAAATCTAATCGGACACAATTTCCCAAGATGAAGTTAATATTGTTAGAAATTTAAGAGACTTGCATGAATCTATGGATGAAGCTAAGGAGTAGGGAGGTATGGATAATTATATCTAAATAGGACAAGATTATTTTTGTGATACTTTAGAAAGTATAATTGATATAATTCCTTCTAAAATGGAATTACTTGAGTATAATGTCTTTTTATGTGCATTAATTATTGGTGCAACACCCCTACCTCAGCAGGGATCTACTGCCCTCCCGATCTTTGGATATTCTAGTTCCTCTAAGCCAAAATGGCTCCTTAGTTCCCACTGGAACCCTCAATTCACATAATACCACAGATCCTTATAGAATTTACGCTCGCGCGACCAAGCACTAGGCATGAACCTCCACTTCTCGTGACCACCGGAGTGACCACTGACTTAACCCAAATGTCTCTTCATGCTCGTGACTTCGTGATTTCGCAATTTCTGGATTCCTGCTACGAGTCACCCCGACTCCTCCTATTCCAGAACCCCGAAATGGACTAACGGTCCACTAGCTCCTCCCTTATGCTTCCAACATATGACCTCTAGTCAAACCCTAGGGCCTACCTCTGAGCACGTCAAGATTTCACGACTCGTGAATCCACGTTACAACTCTTCCCCTTTTCTTCAAAGTCTGCACATGTGACTTCCTCACTACAAATCAACGGTGAACCTCTCACAATCCGACGGTCCAACTTTTCATTTCGCAAATTCAGGACTTCACAACTCTCGACTTTCAAGTAGCAATATTTCCACACCCCAACTCCCGAATGCCAAAATTCAAACGCTAAATCAGCGACTCTCGTTGATTCAGATATGACTGATGTTATATCTTCTGAGCTTGTGAGTGTTAAAAAAATCTCTTCTTAATCTCCCTACAACTCTGTTGGATCTAACGGTCCACGGGTATCTACAATTCTCCCTCCGAGAATTTCCACCATCCTTTAGGATTCTCGATAATCCTCTTCCAAATAACTTGGCATCTTTCCTCTTGAGCTTGATTTCTGCGAGGTAAATTCGACCCTCGTCCTTCCTCCGAACTCCTCGAATTCTCTATCCTTCCTGAGCTTTCCTAATTACTGCAAACTTAAGGATTATAAGGAATCCTTGCATGCACTCCTTGTGGCCTTCACGATAATATCTGATTATCTGAAACCTTTCAACCCTGCACACTCCTTGGAGACAAAAATTATTCAATCACTCCCCTGGGTTGGATAAATCTAAGACTCAACCTGGCTTGCGCACACCTTGCATGACTCTATGCTATACTTGCACTTCTTATGGTATAAGATCAACTCTATCTCTCCTGATCTTTTCTGAGGTAAAACTCAAAAACTGTCAATGCACTCCTTCCGGACTTTCACTACACTCCTTGCAGGGATTCTTAGGATGAGAAGTAATTGAAACTTATACTCTCCCTCTCACAAACTTCATACATTAAACATGAAATCATACACATAAGGCATTGAAACAAATGCATAACAGAGACTGAGATTAAACTGTAAACATACCATTCAATAGATATAAACAGAATTCATAAAACACCATGAAATTTGGATCAAAGCATTCTTATATTAATCCAAGTGCATATGTACATAATTTTCTACAACAACAACTATCTGCTCATACAATTCCTACAATCTTTGTTCTTCTCTACTCTCCTATGCTCTCTTTCTCTCTTTCTCTCTTGCTCTACTTCTTAACTACAATTGAGAGAATTGATAATACAATACATCTACGAGGGAGATTTCTTGAGTTTTCCCTCCTACAACTCTAGACTATCTTATCGAATTAAAGACTACATCTACTTTACATTGATTACATTAAATGACTAAAATCGACAAATGAGAGTGAATGCTCAAGAACTGCGTTAAAATCCCCAAACATTTAAGAGTAATTACATCCTTCCAGCTATTACATTAATGTTTCATCTTTTGAATTCAAAACGTTTTCAAAATGCGCGTTGGTGCATATCCAACTGTCCTCCACTTGTGCTTACTTTGCTGGCAATGCTCCTACATCATACTCCTCTGGCTAGAAAAAATCATGGACTCCTGTCTATGAGCTCTTGCACCGTCTGTCCATGTTTCTAGATACCTTCTTCACTTTCCCAACTGGCATCTTCAATTGGGTGTCCTTTCCACTTTACCAAATATTCAAAATATGTCTTTCGTTGGGTCTTCTTACTGACTCTCTGATCAATGACCTTTTCCATGTGTGGCTTTTCATCTACAAGAATTTGTTTGACCCATTGAATCTCCTTCTGATTATCTTCTCCTCTCACTTCATCTTCTCTATAAGGATACAGATCTTCTATGTTGAATATGGGTGATATGCCCACACCATCTGGAAATTCGATCTCATAAGAATTTGCCTCAAATTTCTGTAAAATCTTACACGACCCTGTCTTTTTCATCTTCATCTTATTATAATTTCCCCTTAGGGGAATATTTATTTTCTTAGATGTGCTAAAACTAAATCTCCCTCTTCGAACTGAAGCTCTCTTCTGTGTTGATCTGCTCTTCGCTTGTATTTCTGGTTGGAACTTTGCAACTGCTCTTTAATCTTCCCGTGGAGCTCCTGCATTTATGCTGCAAAATCTTTTGCTCCAACACTCCTAAACTCATTCTGCTATAATTATCTCAACTTAGATACTCCTCTTTGTTGCATTCCATACATTATCTGAAATGGGATTTGTCCTGTTCTTTTGTTAGGTGAGTCATTATATGAAAATTCTACTTGCGATAGAATCTGATCTCACTAACTATGATGTTCAGCTACTAAACTCCTTAATAAGTCCCCCAAACTTCGATTTACTACCTCAATCTATCCATCCGTCTGAGGGTGATATGTTGAGATAAAATATAGATTCATCCCCAGATTCTTCCATAGTGTTCTCCAGAAATGACCAACAAATTTGGTATCTCTGTCTGAAACAATACTCTTGGGTAAACCATGAAGTCGAACAACTTCCTTGAAAAATAGATTTGCAATGTGTGTTGCATCAATGGTTTTCTGACATGGAATAAAATGTGCCATTTTTGAAAATCTGTCGACTACTACGAATATGGAATCACATCCTATCTGTGTCCTCAATAGTCCTAACACAAAATCCATGCTTATCGTGTCCCATGGCCTCTCTGGTATTGGCAATGGTTGATTCAATCATGTATTTTGTCTTTTCCTTTTTGCGTGCTGGCAAATTCTACATCTGTTGAAAAAAAATTTGACATCCATCCTCATTCCTGGCCAATAATACAAACTATTCAGTTGTGAAAATGTTTTTTCATGGCCGAAATGTCCAGCCAATCCCCCACTATGTTTTTCCTTCAAAAGGTTTTCTCTCATAGAACCCCTCGGGATACACAACTGATTTCTTTTAAACAACAGTCCATCTTGAATCAAGTATTTGATCCATTGGCTTCTATCTCTCAGAACAAGATTCTCGCATGCTTCATAAGCATCCTTGAAATCTGAATCATCTTTGTACATGTCCTTAAGGATATCAAAACCTAAGGTCTTCACATGAAACTCTTGCAGAATCAAACATTTCCTGCTCAATGCATCAACAACCTTGTTATCATTTGCAGAATTATGCTTTATAACAAAAGTAATTTTTTGGATAAATTCAACCCATTTTGCATGTTTCTGGTGCAACTTCTCTTGTCTGGTTATAAACTGTAAGGCGTGGTTTTCATTATACAAAATGAACTCTTTCAGAACCAAGTAGTGCCTCCATTTCTTCAATGCTTGTATGATTGCATAAAACTCTTTATCATACGTGGAATATTTCAACTTGGTTTCATTCAGTTTCTCACTGAAGTATGCAATTGGTCTATTGTCTTGAGTTAAGACTGCTCCAATCGCAAATCCACTTGCGTCACATCTCACTTGAAATGTTTTACTGAAATCTGGAAAAACCAGAACTGGTTGTTCAATTATCTTCTCTTTTAACAAATTGAAACTTTTCTCCACTTCCTCTATCCAATGAAAATATTTACGTCTTTTCTTGACTGTGTCCATCATTGATGCACAAATTCCACTAAAATTTCTGATGAATTTCCTGTAAAAACTGGCTAATCCATGGAAGCTTCTGACTTCAAAGATATTCCTTGTCAATGGCCATTGTTTGATTGCTTTTACCTTATCCGGATGCATATTCAAATCATTCAAAGAGATTACAAAACCCAAATAAATGAGTTTCGTCTTCATGAAAGATGACTTCTTTAAATTTATCAGCAAATTCTCTTGCTACAACCTCCTCTTCACTAGAGTTAGATGTCTCAAATGTTCTTCCTCGGTCTTACTGAAGATCAGTATATCATCAAGATACACAATTACAAACTTCCCAATGAAATATTTCAAGACCTCATTCATCAATCTCATAAAAGTACTTGGCGTATTTTTCAAGCCAAACAGCATGATAAGTCATTCATACAACCCTTCATTCATCTTGAATGTTTTCTTCCATTCATCACCTTCCCTCATTCTAATCTAATGATATCCGCTTTTCAAATCAATTTTTGAAAAAACTTTGCTTCACTCAAGCAATCCATCAAGTCATCCATCTTGGGTAAAGGAAATCTATACCTGATGGTGATTTTGTTTATATCCCTTGAGTTCGTACACATTATCCATCCACCATTCTTTTTCGGACTTAACACTGTTGGTACAGTGCATGGACTCAATATTTCTCTGACCAATCCTTTGTCCATCAAATCTTGGACTTGCTTCTTGACCTCTTCATTCTCTTGCGACGTCAGTCTATACGCTTCTTTATTCGATAAACTCTCTCCTGGTATAAGGTTGATGTGATGGCTTATACTTATGATGGGCAGAAACTAACAAGGTAAATCGTCCACCACTATATCAACGAAATTATCCAGCAGTTCCTGAATTTCCCCAGGTAGATCATCCATCGAGGTACTAGTCAAAATGACTCTAGGTTTTCTCACCACAACAAACTGCATGTCATCTTCTTTCTTGACTTCATCCAGTAGTTCCTTCCCACTCATGATAAGTATAGTATTTATTGCTTCTTCTTTCACCTTCTTGTCTTCAATTGGCAACAACATATGCGTCCTACCATTGTTTTCCAAGGTACAAGGGTTCTTTCTTCCATCATGAACAACATTTCTATCATATTGCCACGACCTCCCCAACAAAAGATGATAGACATCCATGGGAATTACATCACATAATATCTCATCTTTGTATCCCCCTATCTTAAATTCAACTAAACATTATTTAGTGACTATTACCTGATGTCCTTTTTGCAACCACGAAACCTTATAATGGCTTGGATGTGCAATTTTCTACAATTCCAGCTTCTCCACCATTTTTGTGAATACTAGATTATCCGTGCTTCCACTATCAACTATCACCTTGCATACCCTATCCTTGGTCTTGCAAGAAGTTCTAAACAAATTGTTCCTTTGGAATGGATTCTCCATCTCTTTCTCTGGATTCAAGAGATTTTTCCTCATCATTAAGGATCTTCCGCCTTCTGCATCTTCTACCTCAACATTTCTCTTTTGTGCCTCTAGAATGTGAGCTTCGCCTCCTAAATATCTTTTTTTATATGGACATTCCCAAGACTTGTGTCTGATCTTTCCACAGACAAAACACTTTAATTTTCCCCCTCTGCCTCTTCCTCTTCCTCTTGCTCGAGGAAAAGTGTTCCTATCGACATATTGTCTTCCTTGTGAACTTCCTTCCCTTTATGGGTGATTATGAGGCTTATTTTCTTCACCTTTGGGCTTTTGTACTCTGTCCTGGGTAATTGCTTTGCCTCTGCTCTGACTTCTACCTCTGCCCCTTTAACCTTTCTTTCAGGCCAATTTTTTTTCTGCCTTCAGAGAAATCTGATAAGCATTTTCTACAATTCTGATTGTCACCATACTCATCTCATCCGGAATCTCATATCTTAGGCCATTCATATATCTGGCGACCTTTTCATCATCACTCTCGCGATGAACTTCTATGATATTTAACCTGTAAAATTTCTCAGTGTATTCCTTCACTGTCATCCCTTTCTGTCTCAAATTCTGCATTCTTCGAAACAAATTGATTTGATAATCTCTGGGTATGAATTTGGCTTTCATATTTGCTACCATCCTGTCCCAGCTTTTGATTCTCTGCTTGCCTTTGCAACTCATGTCATCCTGTAGTTCATCCCACCACAGTTTTGCATGTCCTTTCAGTCTAGTGATAGTGTGCTTTACTTTCTTGTCTTCTTCGATATCCTCATAGTCAAAGTATTTATCCAGAGATTTAAACCAATCTAGCAACTCCTCAACATCCAAGTTACCTTCATACGTCGGGATATCCATTTTTTCTCTGGCACCCATTCTTGCAATAGCCTTTAGCCAATGTTCATCTGCAGCATCTTCGGCTACAACTTCTTCTCCTGCTCCTTCTTCGGTCTCACTTTCAGCCTCACTGATATCTCCTGTATCAAGTGTTCACCTCTGTGATGTCTCCATAGAATCTAATCGAACACAAAATTCTCTCATTTCCCTTTCCATGGATGTATCAGGCATAGGTCTCTCTTGACGTCTTCTTAGTGACATTGTTTCAATCTACCCACACAAATTTCAAATCACAATTGTTCCATGTCTTCCTTCTATAGAAAACAAAATTTGTTATCTCTGATACCACTTGGCACAACACCCCTACGTTAGCAGGGATCTACTAACCTCCCGGTATTTGGATCTTTTAGTTCCTCTGAGCCGAAATGGCTCCTTAGTTCCCACTGGAACCCTCAATTCACATAATACAACAGGTCCTTCTAGAAGTTACGCCTGTGCGACCAAGAACTAGGTGAAAACCTCCACTTCCCATGACAACTAGGCACAAACCTCCACTTCCTGTGACCACTGACTTAACCCCAATGGCTTTTCAGACTTGCGAATTCATGATTTCGGGATTCCTGTTGTGAGGCACCTCGACTCCTCCGATTCCCGAACCTTGAAATGGGCTAATGGTCCACTCGCTCCTCCCTTATTCTTCCAACATATGACCTTCATTCAAACCCTGGGGCCTACCTTCGAGTGCATCGGGATTTAGCGACTTGTGAATTCACGTTACAACTCTTCCTCTTTTCTCTGAAGTCTGCACACGCAACTTCCTCGCTACGGATCAACGGTCTTGAACCTCTCATAATTCGACGGTCTAGATTCTCCTTTTTCAAAGTCGAGACTTCACAAATCTTGACTTCTGAGTAGCAATCTTTCCACACCCCTGACTCACAAATGGCAAAATTCAAATGCTAAATCAACGACTCTCATTGATTCAGATCTGACAGTTTCTATCTCTTCTGAGCTTGTGAGTGTTAAAAGACTCTCTCCTTAATCTCCCTGCAACTCTGCTGGATCTAACAGTCCATGGGTATCTACAATTCTTGCTCCGAGACTTTCCACCGTCCTTTCGGATTCTCGATAATCCTCTGCCAAATAACTTGGCGTCTTTCTTCCTGAGCTTGAATTCTGTGAGGTAAATTTGACCCTCGTCCTTCCTCTAAACTCCTCAAAGTCTCTATCCTTCTTGATATTTCCTCCTTACTGCAAACTCAAGGATTCTAAGGAATCCTTGCACATACTCCTTGCGGCCTTTATGATAATATCTGATTATCTGAAACCTTTCAACCCTGCGCACTCCTTAGCGACAACAGTTCTTCAACCACTCCTCTGGGTTGGAAAAATCTAAGACTCAACCTGGCCTGTGCACACCTTGCACGACTCTATGCTATACTTGCACTTTTGCTGGTATAAGATCAAATCTATCTCTCCTAAGCTTTTATGAGGTAAAACTTAGAAACTGTCAACGCACTCCTTGCGAACCTTCACTACACTCCTTACAGGGATTCTTAGGATGAGAGGTAAATGAAACTTATACTCTCCCTCTCATAGAATTCATACATTCAACATGAAATCATACACATAAGGCATTGAAACAAATGCATAACAGAGACTGAGATTAAACTGTAAACATACCATTCAATAGATGTAAACAGAATTCATAAAACACCATGAAATTTGGATCAAAGCATTCTTATATTAATCCAAGTGCATATGTACATAGTTTTCTACAACAACAGGTATCTTCTCATACAACTCCTACAATCTTTGTTCTTCTCTGCTCTCCTATGCTCTCGTGCTCTCTTGCTCTACTGCTTAATTACAATTGAGAGAATTGATAATACAATACATCTATGAGGGATATTTCTTGAGTTTTCCCTCCTACAACTCTATATTGTCTTATAGAATTAAAGACTACATCTACTTTACATTGATTATATTAAATGACTACAACTGGTAGATGAGAGCGAATGCTCAAGATCTGTGTTACAATGCCCAAACATTTAAGAGTCATTACATCCTTCCAGCTATTACATTAATGTTTGATCTTTTGAATTCAAAATGTTTTCAAAATGCACGCTGGTGCATATCCAACTGTCCTCCACTTGCGCTTGCTTTGTTGGCGATGCTCCTGCATCAATTCTACCTCTCCAAGTTCAACATACATTGTTTTATAACAAATTCATTTTCTTGGCATTTGATAGAATGATGCATTACAAACATAATTCAAAGGAGTATTCTTCCTCTCTAAACAACTGGAAGGAAAAGTGTGAACTAAAGGAAAACAATAGTATTGAATGGAAGAAGAAAATTGCAAGTCTACAATCAACAATTATGAACCAAACACAAGAATCAAATAGAACAATAAACAACAAAGATCATGTAATTGATGGATTAGAAAGTGAGCTATCCAAAATTGAAAAAGAATCTAAGAGGAAGATTGATAATACCAAGAAAATTTTTGAAAATACAATGGCTACATATGAAAACACTATTACAAAAATTCAAGAAGACTTGAGAAGAAAGTTGGAGATTTTGAATATACCTCCATTGCAAACTGAAAGTAATCCAGTTTTGGATGAATTAAAAAAGAGTTTGTAGGATAGAGAGGAAATTATTGAAAGTTTAAAGGTTCAATTTGAAAAAAAAAAGTGAAAGAGGAACATGAGAATCATAAATAAGAGGTTGAATAATATAAGAACACAGTGACCATTTTGAGGAAGCAAACTATTACGCTAGGTAATAAGTTTAAACAAATATAGATCACAATTTTCAATGAAAAAGGGAATATTAACGAACTTCAAACGGAAATACAAATGCATATTAAGGAAGGTGGAAACAATTAGGATAAAGGTATGGGTAAGGGAAAAGTTAAAAGTAAGGGAAGTCCAACAAAAGAGAATATTATAGAACTTGAAAAGGAAATTTAAAGTCATAGTAAAGAAGGTGTCAAGGGTCAGGATAAAGGTAAAATTCAAGGTTTGGGTAAGGGTAAAGGTATAATTCAAGGAATTCTAGCAAAACAATTTCCTTCAATTGACTTGGAAAAGTCCCTACAAAAAAAAGAGAAGATGTCTCAGGAAGTTCTCTCATTAAGTAGTTCTCTAGTTGATCTTTATGCCCCATCACCAATTATGGAATCATTGAAGACGAAGATGGTTGAGAGAGAGGAAAAGATTAAATAGGTCAATAATGAAATCTTTCAGAATTGAAAGGCACAACATTTGGGATGTGACACGAAGATACAAAACTTGAAATCCCAAATTGTTGATTTGCAATAGAAATTACAAAGTACAACAATAATTTAGGTAGTGAAAATTTTGTCTGTTACATCAGAGAAACAATATTTAAGGGAAAAATAGCTTGAGAATGAAGTAGTAAAACTTAGGGGTCAATTGGTCGAAGTTCAATCCCAATTGAAATAAAAAAAGGAATACCTTAAAAAGAATAAACAAAACCATTCTCAGAAGTATAAGAAGAATGTAGAAATGTTGAAAAAGCAAGAAAAAGATAAAAGGAAATTGCAAGAGACATTGCAAAATTATGAAAATAAAATTAAATATCTAGAGAAAGAATTACAACATGTGTCTACTGCAGCTCCAGAACAATCAAAAGTCTCTACAACAACAAAGAGAGGCTCTACATATTTTTCTTCATCTCAAGAGAAGGGCTTGCAGAAACCTCCCAAGTAGCCTAGGGTAGTTACATAATAACATTGGTTTATATAACGTGTACTCTATGTAAATACATTTAAATATGTAATATATATAATTACTTCGACAGTTTATTGACAATGTATTTTTTTTTATGCAGTTAATGACATGTATGAGTGTGTATAGACATATAAAATCTTGTAATAATTCAAAAGTTACTTGAGGTTTAGTTACACACATATACACCACCATTTTCATCTTGTTTGCAAGACGTTTGAGTAAAACATTAGCACATGCAATAAGACCCTAAGAGGGTAAGTGATTACTTGCGATTCTTTAGAATTTTGTTTCTGTGCTTGAAAATAATTAAGAGAAGCTTTCCAGGATCACCATACTTTTGTTGAGTTAAGAGTTTAGGAAGGTTGGTAGTGTGTATATATATAACTTCCAAATATTTCACATTTATATACATACATAGTATTAAACCCTAATATGCAATCAATCTTTCACACATACCATATTGGGTATGTTCATATACAACAATAGTCCACAACCATAATATTTCACTTCTGGAATTATTAATCTATCATCTATCACTATAAAGAATTTTAGAGTTGTATATGTAATAATACTTATTATTTCATGCATGTATCCCCAAACCAAAATGTATATTTCACCCTACACCAAATAATGGGGGCATGCCAACATATATACATCCTACATGTTTCCATAATATGGCGTGCATTTTTCTCGATGCCCTGTTTTCATTTTCATAAAATTTCATAAGGATAGTGTGAATAATGTGCATAATTCATCTAAAGATATGAAGTTTCCATAAAATTTTGATTTAAGGAATATATGATGCAAATACTAACACAAGGATTGTCATTTTCACTCCAGGGTATGTTCAAACTTCATACACAACAACAGTCCACAACCAAAATATTTCACTTGTGGAATCATTAATCTATCATCTATCATTACAAAGAATTTCAAAGTTGCATATGTTAAAACACATGTTAGTTCATTAATGTAACCCCAAACCAAAATATATTTCACCCTGCACCAAATTCCTAGGACACAACAACATATGTTCAACCTACCATTTTCTCTAATAGGGTGTGCATTTTCCTCAATGCCCTGTTTTTAGGAAATTTCATAAGGAGAGTGTAAATAATGTGCATAAGTCATATAAAGATATAAATTTTTCATAAAATTATTCTTTCAAGAAGTTATCATGAAAATCCTAACACAAGGCTTTAATTTTTCACTCAAGGGCGTGCATTTTACAACATGCCCTGTTTTCAAGAAGAAAACACATAATTTCCATTTTTGAGCATGTATTTTCTTCTTAAGGAATACATATCTCATATTAAGGAATAAATTACTCAGTATCCTATATATAAATCATCTCATCATACAAAATTCACCATTAGGAATGCATTTCCCTTAACCCAGCACGCATTTTAAGAAGGCCAGTTCAAAGAATTTTCCCTCTTTGTCCTATAAGAGAATTTTTGGTCTTTTGCACAGCAAGGGTTTTAAGTTTCCAATTGCACAAACAAAGGTATAGATGGATGTACAACTTTCTACAACCTTGTATCTTGTAATATTTCCTATAATATTGACCTATTCATTCTACAAGAGAGTTTTTGGTATAGACAAATGTGAAACTTTTCTGCAACCCTATAGCTTGTAATATTTCTTATAATATTGACCTATTCATTCTATATTTCATCAAAAGATCATGAATATTTGTGCATAGAAATCATCCTTTTGGAGTGTAAATTCACTCCTAATTGTATAAAAATGTTAAAACTATTGTAATCATCAAGTTACAACTTAAACATTAAATTACGGAGGCTTATCCAACTTTGGGCATGCACTTTCCTATAGCCAACTTTAACAAATTGCCCCTTTAGTTTTACAAGGCAATTGTTAGCCTTTATGCACATCAGGTAGGTGTTTTTCTAAAACTTCCAATATAAGGCTATATGCAAGTGTAAAATCACAAATTACACCTTATTCAAGTTGAACCACTCAATTTGGGTCAACATTGAGACTAGGGCATGCATTTTACTATATTACGGTTTTAACTTCAGATTTCCATGTAATCCCAAATCTAGGTGCATGAAAGAAACCTATCTTGTTCATAAATTGCACTTTAGATGACATGGGTAAATTTCCCATATATAGTAATCCATATATAAACTTAAAAAAAAATTATTGGATCTACAAAGAAGCTTGAGTGTGCATTTTAATTTGGTCACTTAGTATGGTTGTGTCCCTCCAAATTACAAGGCAAACTTTGTCTCTTTTGCACAACAACCTTTTTTAAACTTGCAATTGAAAAATTAACAACATGAATAGGTATGATATGATAAACCAAATGCCCAAAAACTTTCACAATTCAAATATAAGGTATAATAAAACCTTGGCTTATGTTTTACAAACAAGTTGGGCATTTCTAGGGTTTTACTAGGAATTTCTTACCTATTTTTGCACAATAGAGTATTTTATGATTGAAAATGAAAAAATAAGTATATAGGCTTATGAAAAATGACTTAACAAATCATTTACAATTTGAACCAATCAAATTGAATGAGTTTTGAAACATGGGTGTTATCACTGAAATTTCATTCGCCACATTGCATGCAAATGGTTACATAAACACAACATCTCCAAACACCTATTAGTTCACCTGCAACACCAAAAATGCATTTCCAAGAAGAACAAAATATACAAATGGACAAAAATTGACATGCGTTGAATCACTAAAGGAAGCATGCAGATAGTGCGTAGGCCAAAGAAGCTCGTAGAGCACACAATGCACCATATGCACGATTGTGTATGATAAAAGCCACGCACTCTTGTGAACAACGCATTTATGGTTCTTATCGGCCCCTCACCCACTTATGGACTAGCTCCCAAATTGATTTGACCCCAAAATCTGAGTTGAATCTTAATGAGGGAATAGTCAAAGACCTAAGGGTGCCCTAAAGGGCCCCATTGTCCACACTGAGAACCAGTTGGATATTTCCTCAAATACATGCTATAAATGGAGGCCATGGGTGCACTAAGAATTTAAGAATATCATAGTATTGTTATGTTGCCTCAATCCTCCTTCAAGAAACCTCTTTTCTTCTTGGAGAATTCTAGCAACATTCCAATAGGCCATTCCACTCACCTCTTGAAGGAATAGGCTTGGATGTATTCACCATTTTCTTTATAGTTTATCATTGTAAGAAGAGATCTCAAATAGGGGACTCAAGAGCCCTCCTAAGGAGGAAGAGGGGATCCATAAGTCCTCCTTTATCTATAGTGTTTTTCCAACTAATATAGTTATCCGTTGGTGGCATAATCTTGGTCATTTGGTTGATTGATTTTGGTTCAAATTTTCTTATGCATTTTAGTTTTATTTCCTTAGTTGTTTTTAGTTTATTTGCTTGTTTATTTCATGTGCTTGGATTGTTTAATTCATACACTAACCTTTGTATTGTCTAGCAGGCCCAACTAGACTTGTAAGTTCCCTTGTTTTTCTCACCCAAGTGGCGAAATAGAAACAACATATTGGCGACCATCTTGGGGAATAAGGTATCAATTTCCTCCCTATTTGGGATTTTAGAGCACTTCTTTTTTACCCATTTGCCTTGCAGGGATCATAACCAGCCTAGCCTTACCTATCAAAATCTAAGTTTAGAGTTGGAGGAGGAGAATTCCACTTGAAATCCCCCCCTCCCCCGACACGTATCAAAACGTGCGTGGGTGTTTCAGCCCGCATACACGCATTCTGAGCATTGTGCGCCAAAAACACTTCGTTTCTCTGTGCATTATGTGCCAAAAGTTCCTTGGTTCTATGCACATTATGTGCATTGTGCACCCATTGCACCTCTGTCTGAACTGTAACCCGCGCATCTGTCCAGAATTTCAAAATTGTAAGAGTTTTTATGATTTTTTGAAGGCCCCTAGCCTTCAGAATCTTGCTTTTATGCAAATTGTAAACGCACTCCACTTAGATTTCACTCCCACATGAAAGGTTAGTCAAAACATAGGCACTTAGGGGGTTAAAAAGAACCACATTTCCCCTCTTTTTCTTTGGTTGCCACATGGATGGATTTTTTTTATTGTAAAAGTTAAGTTGAGATTCTTTGCTATCACATATAAAAACACTTGCATTGGGACCATAAATCAAACTTTAATCATTAAGTATGCTCTTCTCTCGCACCATAGAGTGATCTTGAGAATGCGAAAAGTGATTAAGGGGACATTTCATCTCCCTTAACAAAATATTTAGGAGAGGAAAAATCCCCCCTAGGGCTCCTCTTAGTTTCTTTTTCAAAACATCTAAAATTTGTAAGGGCCCATACATGCCCAAATGTTGCAAAATTAGGATAGTTTTTGAAATTACTTTCTTAGTTTACATCACTAGGAGATTTTAAAGATTAAAGTAACGGGCCCATACATGCCCACATGCTTACAACCTAGGATAGTGTTTTGAATCTTTCTTAGTGTAAATCACAGTAGGGAGTTTAAAGGATTGGTAATGACCCATATGTCCACATGTTAGTTCTTTAGGGATTTTAAAATTCCCCAAGGTTGTACCAATGACATATAGCAAGATAGGTAATCAAGATTTGTAAGGACCACAAGAAGTCCACATGTTCCAAATTGACACCTAACTTATTAAAATTTGGCACATTGGTTCACTTTCTCACACACAAAGTCACTCCTCACTCACATAATTTCATCTTGAATTGTGGAGGTTGAAGTAGATTTCCTCCAAAGGGATTCTGAAATGCCCCACTACTTCTTGAAGAAATTATCCACACCCACTTAATTCAAAACATGATTGGTTCACACCCCCAATATCTCAACCCACCACATCTAAAATTTTTCTAAAAAACTCACTAAGTTTTCCTCCACAGGAGGTGCGAAAAGAATCTTTTTAGTCTAGGTAGGACATCTACCCAGGTGGCAATTGTGGTCTGCAATTGTACCTTGATCATATTTTGTGTGGCTATTGGGAAATATTTCCATCTCTTTTGAGATATGCACCCTCTACCCCTCATTATAACTTATTGTTTCATCCTTCACTAGTTCCTCTTCCGATGGCTTCAGACCCCACTGTTGAGTGCTCTTAGAAGGTACAGTGCTATTTTGAGAGGAAGGACGTTACATCTTTTTAGGAAACAAGCATTCATTTTCTTTGTTCCACGCGGAAAAAAATCCACCTACCCACATGTATGCTTCTTTTCAATTGATTTATGTATGATGTTCATTTGATTACATGTGATTGTGAGATATATTGTGAAGGTCCAAATTATAAAAGCCTCTTGTTCATTTATTGCTCTCATCACCATTTGCACACATTCACTTTTCTAGTCAGACATCATAGGGGACCCACAGAATCCCTATCGTTCCATACGCTTGAAAAATATCCCTCTTATTCTAGGAGAAGTTCCTAGTCTTTCCAACTCACCGACTCAACCTTCTCATACCCCTATGAGTGGAACTATTTTGGGATCAGATTTTCTTGGTTCCACCTTACTTGGGTCCACTTCCCAAGGCGATCCATTCACTAGCTCTCCTTCACACGGAGGCGAAGGGAAAAATTCTTCTCAAAGGAGAATTACAACCCCACCAAACCCCCCTCAAGGGTCAAGTCCACTACCTTCTCACACCATGGTTGGAACTAATCCTCCATCGCCACTCCCCATGCCATATTTGGCATCCCTCAACATTCCTTATTTGAGTAAAATCACGAATGACCCTATATTTCATGACCCCACATGGCCTAATATGCCTACCAAACTACCTTCAGACATTCCTAAGTTTGAAGGAAAATTGAGGGAAGATCCTGCCAACCATGTCACGACCTTCCACTTATGGTGCTCTTCAAGCAACATCATGGATGACTTTGTCCACTAAAGGTTATTTCAATGCACACTCACTGGTCCATCAGCCAAATGGTGTGCGGATGAAAAATCAGGGTCTCATGTGACTTTTGAATCGTTGGCCAAATCATTTTTGGCCTTCTTTCAACTACCGATGTGTCATGGCACTGGTCTAGAACTGCTCTCTGAGTGAAAACAAACCTCAACTATGCATATCACTGACCACATTCATGAATGGTGTCGATGACGTAGTTTATGAAAAGCATAAACCACCAAATAACAACGTCTCGATTGGTTTCTCAAATCACTCGTCTCTATCCTCGCCAAAGATGTGGCATCCACCTTCCCCCAATCTAAAAAGGAATCCATCAACAAGGCTCAATAGTACAACCTCATTTATTCTCAATCAGGTTACTTATACATACTAATACCTGATGCACCGAGACCCATACCATTCGTCCAAGACAAACCTGGAATGTCTCACGCGGTGAATGGATTGATTGGTACCACAACAAACCACAATCCATACATCCAACCACCACCTATGTATGGTTCACCACAATATCTGTCGATATATGGAGGGATGTCTTATTACCCTCCTCCCCTTTACCAACAACCTTACCCCGTTGCTTTCCCTCCACCCATGAGTGGACCCTTGCGGACACCCATCATGCACCTGGCTTCTCAACCCAGTTCAGGTTCCCCTTATACCTCAACATATAACCTGGGCACTAGTGAAAGCGCTACACCTTCCTATGCACCCTATGGATCATTGCCACAAAAAAATCCGTATTTTTCCTTTCCTGGTCCCCCATAGCCGATTTCTCCTCCACAAGGACAACCACATGCCAGAGTTAACTTTGTACATCCCTCTCCCCTTCAACAATTTCAAATTTTTGAGCAACTGAATACGGAAAATCTGGCCCATCATCTGAATAATGCCAAAAACTAATGGAAAAAACCGAAACAATAATAATCTAGGACGAGGGGGAAATAACCCCCAACAAAACCAACCTATTGGGGGCAACCAAAATCAGGGTAACCAGAACCCCCAATGGGAAAATAACAACAAACTCCAAGGGAGGAACAACAAAAACCTCCAGACGAACTTCCCTTGTGCTCTTTGCAGTGAGCATGGTCATTATACTCACCATTTCCCCCAAATTGTCGACTTCAAATGGATGAAAGAATCCATGAACGTGCCCCATCCTCCAGCGTCGCCTACCCCTTAGCAGGCCCCAAAACAATATTTTCAACAACCACCCCCCGCCGTGTTGCAAAACCATATTCCACACCAAGGTGTGATGAATACCCAACAAGAGGTACATCCTGCCCCACCACAAATCGGACAGTATCAAAACCCTAGAAATCCAGCAGATCACAATATCCTCCTCACTAGAAAAGAAGAATTTTTTCTAAAAACGTGCAGTCGTCAGTACAACGCACCCCCTTAATCTACTCCCACCAAATCGGAAGCATATCCAGCTACAATTGGACAACCGTTGATGATTCCATGCCATAACACTAAACCTGTGATTCGTATCCCTTGCATCCCATTACGATGGAATGTCAACAATCCTCAGGATAGGGTGACACATAATTACAGTTTGGTTGATGACTTGGCATAGTCCCCTACAACCATGTCGGTATTGGAGGTCCTCCAAAACTTTCCAACGCAACGAAAATCCTTGCTTTCCTCCTTGGGGGCAGCCGACCCAGCTGATACTAGACTCATCACATTTGATCTAGATTGTGGGGAGCCTCGTCTCCCCGCTTTGGTAGCTTTCCAGATAATAGTTAAGATTTAGAACATCCCGGTTCATCGATGTATCATTGATGAAGGTGCATCCACATGCATCATGTCCAAAATTGTATGGAAAAAACTTGGCTCCCCTGAGATACTACCATCTGCCACTACTACATATGGAAAATTATTCCATGAAGTATTTCCATGCTTCCACTAATTTCATCTTCTTTTTTAAACATGGCAGGATTTTCGTTGATATTGCCATGAACGTTCGTCGCAATATCCACAAAAATCTTATTTTAACCTAGTCTAGATTTTCGTGGCAATATCGACGAACTTTTGTGGTAATATCCATGAACTTTCGTGGAAATATCGACGAAAATTGTGCCTATCTCATTGGTCGGTGTTAACAACTAGTTGACTATTTGATCTATATATACGTGACTTTAAGAGACTTTGAGACACAATTGCTATAGTTGCGACACTGTTCTTGGCTTTTGTTTGAGCTGTTTATTTTTTCCGTCACCCACCGGTTGAACAAATCCAATTCTCGATCTACATAGCTCAGATTTTGAACTTGCAAGGTTAGTATGTTATTTTTTATTGATGTACTCATTTAACTTCTAAATTTTGTTCAAATGTCCAAATTTCATGTAGCTTGTTTTTTCCTTGATAATATATTATAATATGTGTAGTACCATGTTTCGTGTCTTTGGTTTTTGGATCTAGTTAGTATATTCTATGGAAAAGGGTATGTGGATTCCATAATATTCTAGGTTTATGGAATCCACATAC
>JASDQU011442817.1:0-23391 GCA_032191745.1 Picea mariana | reverse complement strand
TGACTGGATTTGTAGTCAACCTCGCACAAAAGTGCACAAAGGGCCTACAAATGAATTGGTTGAAGTACCTTGTGAACCAATTGGAACTGGACTGTAGGGAAGTGCAAGATCAAGGATATGAGTTCCACTTCAGTTGGCTTCTAATCCTGATTGCTTTCATCACATGGGAGATGTCGAAAGGTGCGACCTTCTTGGACATTGAGCCCTTTGAACCTTTGGTCATGAAGTTCAGTACACTGTTGTATTCCAGTTACATGAACAAGCAATGGCAGTCAAATGCCATGTTCCATACATATTACAAGCAACTAAAGAAATCCATCCAGTCCAAACCTCACATCACGCCAAATACTCTCCACAGGTTTCAGCCTTTAATGAAATTCAGTGTGGACCACCATTTCATTTATATTACAACGTGTGCTGATGAGAACAATAAACAACTTTAGTCTTACTACAAGATGACAGAGGAGGAATTAGAAGAGATTACTAAAGACTGGTCGACGTACCTCCTCATTCCAGTAGATCCTATAGATATGTCCAACATTAATAGTCCAAAAGCAGCGCATGATACACCTGGACCCAGCAAGACAAAGAAAAATGAAGAATCCCAAGATGAAAGTAGTACCTCAGGGAAGAATGCTTCCATATCACCTGCGCAAGCAGGAGATGGCAGAGAGATAGATGATGTAGAAGTTGAACAGAAGAAAGGTGAACTTACACCACCTAGAGATGAGGAGGATCCCTTAAATAAAAGGAAGGTTCCCCCCTCGAAGCCTTCTTCTCGAAAAAATTTGAAAGCCTCTATGACCAAAATGCAGACTACCCTCACCTTATATCACTTTGATTTCATCGTAGTAGCCATGAACAATGTTTCGTTGGAGATAGAAGAGAAGCAAGAGGATCAGCAGGAGGAGATATATAATCGAATTAAGGTTGAACTTCAAGGGGTGCAGCAGGCACTACAGTCCATCCACGCATTTTCCACTGTGCCTCTACCATTGGAAACACCAAAACTGGGAGATGAGTTAGCTCAGCTCCACCAAATTGTTGATACAGTCGAAGCTCACCTTCGACGAGCACAGGAGGAACGAGCGCAAGACACCCAAGATTTAGCACAAGTACAAGGAGACCTTTTAGAGAAATGCAGTACTTTAGAATGCGAAAATCTTGCTCTCCAAAAAAAGTGGGATGAAGAAAGAGAACAACTTCAGCAAAGCAAGGAACAATTGCTTGCGTAACAACTTGAAGTAAAGGAAAGGGTCAACAAATCACTTCGCTCTATGACAATCATTGAAGTAAAGCCCAAATATAGAGTTCCATAGTAGGTGGCACAACTTGAAGAAGTAATTCAGCAACTACAACAATGCATAGAATATTTGGAGCTATGCGCAGTACCCGACACCCCACAATATGTAAGAGACCAAAGGGAAGAAACCACCAGGAGCATAGTTGAGAGACTGAAGGCTCTTGCCAGGGAGTGTAAGAAGCTAAGTAACCACAGTGCCCAAACATATGAGAATCTTTCTGAGAACCTAGAATTACAAACACTAGAGTCACAGCTCCAAGAAGCGAAGCATCACGCAGACACACTACAGGTGCAACTGAAGGCCCTGTCAGCTATAAATAGAATGAAGAGATATCAAGAGCAGCACACTGCCTAGCAGTAGATCCATACGATCTAGAGAAAAGCTATGGAAATAACTCAATGGCTCCAACCTGTGCAAGATAAGTCCTATCAATTGTTTACAGAGGTTGAAAATCAAGGAGTAAAGCTAGAACAGGTTTTCACTATAGCATAACAACACCTAGAAGGGCCAGTGAATGACATAGTAATCCAGGAGTTCATCGAGCAAGAAGTCATAGAAAATAAATAGTTCGAAGCATCTCCAACCAAAATTGAGGCGTTTGAAGCAGAACTAATTAGGCCAGAGTGACTCAGGATGAGTCACAGGTGAGTGCTGGGGGCATGTTGGCCCTTGACCAAGTTTTGGGAGATTCTTGGTCATGTTGACCTATTTTGGGACTTTGACATCCTGTCGAAGAAGGAGTGCAAGATGAAGTAGATATCACAGGATCTCGGCCCCTTTTTGGGTCCTTTTTGGGATTATGTAATGGGAATGGGACATCAGCCCATGGGTTCACCCATGTTTAGGCCTATTTTGTATATATAAATAGATGCTTAGGCTAGATAGAAGGAGAAAATGGTAGTAGTGAATCTATGCGATGTGAATGTATGCTAAGTGAAAGTAGAGTCTATAAGTTCTTTGTGCATGATTATAAGAGACTTCCATAGCTAAGTGAGGCTCCTTGTAGCAGATTTTGAAAGGCTTAGTGTTGTAACGCAAGAAAGAAGGATCTAGTGAGATGCATAAATCTTTTGTCCTATGCGAAGTAAGGGTTTTGAGGCTCTATGATTGTAACTGATTGATTGAAGACAATAAAGAATAAGAGTTTGTGGATGTAGCCCCAGGGTGGGGGTGAACCAAGTAAATACTATGTTATACTGCTTTATGCCTTGTCTTGATGTGTTCACATGTTATTTTCTAAGTTCTTTGATGTATTTAGATAGATATACTTATGCTTTGTGCTTATTATATTTGAGAATGTTAGATATAACCTATATAGCCATGGTTAGTGCTTTATCTTCTCGATCATATCTATTTACCTATGCTAAGTTATTAAATACATTAGATTAGTGTGAATGTTGTGAAGCTCTGTTTTATCAACAAAGTGGGTATTGATTGCATATTGAGGAACTGACGGTGCTAAGTGCTTTATTAAGTAGTACAATCACAGATTTGTGTCTGAGCTAAGGTTGCAGACACCTAAGTATTGCAACCACCCCTGCCTCTACCTCAGGTGAGACTTCATTTGCTTCGCAGGTGTTTTTGAAAGGGCCAGTAGTTAGGGCTTGCATTGTTGTATCATTGAACCCTGGGTGTGCCCCTGTGCCAAAAACCATCGTCAAATATTTTACCTGGCACATATCGATATTTGCATTCCATTATGAAAGACATTGGAATTGATTATCAAACTATAGATGCATTTCCTAATGATCATATTATATATTATGGACAACATGCTTTGAAAACATAATTTCTGCAATGTCTTATGAGTAGATATTGAACCGATCAAGTAACAAAAATGGTTCCTCAAAAGGTTGTTCGTCATATTCCCATAATTCCATGTTTGCAACGATTGTTCAGGTGTGAAATGATAGCACAATTTATGGATTACCATGCACATAACTGAAGTGGAGATGGTGTTCTTCAAATTCCTATTTATGGTTATGCATCTAGGGAAATTGAGGAAAAATGGGCAAATTTCAAAGATGAACCTCATAATGTTAGGATTTCATTGGAAAATGACGGTGTTAATCCATTCGTAGAGCTTAGGTATATTTACTCAATGTGGCCTATTTTCGTTATCAACAATAAAATTCCTCCTTGGATGTCAATAAAGAGGGAGCACATAATGTTGACAATGATTGTTCCAGGTATAATTTGTTTACATTAATTTTTTGAATGTAACATTTTCATTTGTTTCATTTTTTGCATGATATCTTTTGTTTATTTATTCACTTATATATACATATCATGGTTATAGTAGTTATGTGTAATTTAAAACAATTAGGTATGTACCAGGTTAAATATATGAATGTATATATCGAGCCTCTTATCGACGAGCTACTAAATTTATGTGCTGGCATCACTATGTATGACATATGTAAACCAATCGGGGAGAAGAAATTTAAATTACGTGGAATACTTATATAGAAAACTCATGATGCCTCAGGAATAACACATTTTTGTGGTATGTAGCACTCTATTGCTCTTTAATACTATGTAATTTTTAAAGATATCATGTTGCATGTTTAATTTTTAAATAATCTCATCTTATAATAACTGACATTAATCCATTTGTTGCAGGTCTTCAAACAAAGGGTAAATTTTCATGTCCAATTTGTGGTCCTAATATGAAGTATCAACATTCAAAAAGTTTAGGAAAGGAGGTGTTTTATGAGTATAGGCACCTCCTCCCTAAGAACCATAGGTATCATACTATTGAAAAACATCTTTTCAATGGGAAAGAAGAAACTGTTTTAAAACTACGAAGAATGACACCTCACCTATGTAGGTTGGAATATAATAGAAATCATCAAGGTACGGAATTTATTTATGTATTTTATATCATGTAATGTTTTGAATGTTTATTTTAATCATTAAATTTATTTTACCATATTTGATAATTATTTTTGTAATTTTTTTTATGCTTCATGAAGGCCGCCATCATGAAGGTATTAATAATGGGCTTCCACGAGGAATGAAATATTATCCCACTCAATTCATGAGTTTTACCTACTATGAGGAGCTAAAAATAGGTCATTTGTTTGATACAATGCATATTAGGAAGAATGTGACAGAAACATTATGGCGAATCATAGATGGTAGGAGGGATAAAGAAAAATTTGTCAAAATTTGTACTGACATTCAGGAAGCTAATCATGCAATGTGAAGTGTGATCCAATCAAATAGATATGTACTAGACCAAAATAACCTTCCATGGTTATTAATAGAGCAACAAAGAAATTATGTTAAATAGGTCATTCAAAGAATTAAAATTTCCACGGGTTTTGCTTCCAACATAAATAATATCTTAACAAAGAATGGTGAATTTGGTGGCGTAAAATCACATGATTGGCATACTTTAATTAAGGTAATAATTTTGGTATACATATTTGTATATATTTTCCTTATACATATTTTAAGTTATTTATTTATTTATTTCTACTTTGGTCAAAACAAATAACGATTCATTGTTTTTGTTAAAGTATGTTCTACCGTTATCTCTCCCAAACAAATTTGACAACAACATCAAACAAGTTATATATGATCTTGGAAAATACATGAGGTAAATAGTTGTGATTTATATGCAAAATGTTCTTTAAATTTGTTGTTTTACTTAATGACATGTTTTTTACTTGTAATGTAATATATTATATTATTTTATGTTGAAACATGTTATTTTCTTGTGTCATGATCTCGTGTAGATGGTTGTCATTGAAAGAAATTGATGAAGATGATATAAAGTATTTGAAGAGAGAAATTCCTGGGCTAATGTGTGAAATGCAAAAGTATATACCTCCAATATTTTTCAATGCACAAGAACACTACCTCATACACCAAGTTGAGGAGATTGAAATTTGTGGACTTGTACACACAAGGTCAATGTGGATGGTGGAGAGGCACTTGAAATCATTGAAGGCTTTGGTTAGAAAAAAAGCACGTCCTGAGAGTTCTATGGTGGAGGGATATATGGTATATCAATCCGTGGTGTATATTAGTCAATATCTTCCTAAATTAGCAACTCCAACTATGCATGCAGTGGATCACATTTTGGATGTGAACTCCATCAAAAAATTTGAAGATCAAGAGCACATGTTGGGGAAAGGTAGAATGAAAAAAATGAGAGGTAATATATTGATAATTGTGGATATTTATAAAATTAATACATATAAGTTTTTCATTTTTTTTGTATATGATCATACTCATTAATATATTAATATATTTTTTTTCATAAATTATTAATATTTACCATGGATGTTATAACTAATATTTAATATTGGTGAATTATAATGAGTTTTTTATTGAGTTGCTCAAGATTGGGAAGCACTGCATTTATACATTGCAAACAATCTTGAATGGATGAATGTATGGATTGAAAGATGTAAACAACATCATGGAGGTAGGTTATCATGGCAACAATTGTCTGAATTGGTTACAGAATCTCATCGTAACAGAGATGTCAATGTTACACAAAGGGAAATTGATTTAGCATATGGTTTTAAAGATGGACAGGAAAGCAAATTCACCCATTTTATATTATTTTAATGTGACTACATGTGTACTGTCTTTTTTAGATACTTTCCAAGTTATATAAAGTATATGTTAATTTATCAATTGATAATGCATCTTTTACATATTTGGCATATTGTAGTTGAAACACCACAAGGCTATGTGGTGCAATGGTCGTAAAATTTGCATCATACAATTGGATGAAACTGGGAAAACTTATGATAGTGGGATAAATGTAGTATTCCAGGCAACTAATGTTTCCTCTAGGAGTGGTAGACATACCTGAGAATATGAAAATAGATAATATGGGTATTTGAATGATATACTTGAGTGTTACTTTAATTCCTTCAAATTACTTTTGTTCAACGTCAAATGGTATAGGTTACGAATGCATGAACACGACGAGGAAAGAACTGTTATTTAGCATGCCAACAAATTTCTGATGATTAAAACAATGATGTTTGAAAGAGGACATGGTCCATATGTTTTTCCAAGACAATGTGAACATGTCTTTTACTCAAATGTTCCAGGTGAGAGGGATTGGTCATTTTTTGTTAGATATGATCCAAGAGGAAGGCCAATTAAGTATACTCATGTACAGGAAGAAGATGATATTGAAGAAGAATATGATTCGGAAGATAAGACAAAGACGAAAGATCATGCAGGGTCAGCAGACGAAGACTACAAAGAAGATCATGATCTAGGCATAGGAGACAATATTGCAGTTCTTGATGATGATGTCGATGAAAATATGCTCGAAAATGAAATTGATGACATTGATGATAACCTAAATCCTTTCAACATCGCTTCTAAACCAAATGATGATACTGATGTCGAGTTCAATGAAGAGGAAGATACAAAATAAGGATGATACAGATGTTGAGTTGGATAAGGTATGTGACTATATATTTTAATTTTTATGAATTATTCTCCTAAAATAATTTACTTATGTCATGGGTCAATTACATGTTTTTAAGTTTTATGCGACATTTTTATATCCTATGGTAAATGTTGTTTAATTATTATGTGAAACCTGGAAATAGTTGCCAAAATTTTTATATCATTTGAAAACACATAATTTCATTTACCTTCATTAATTTTTGTTTTTGTAGTTTCTATATTGCATGAATCTTACAACTAGGTTTCTTTCAATTATTTTATATTTTATTGATTGGGTATTGGGGAATTGAGAGTGATGTGAGGAGCAGTGGAGGGGCCATATGAGCTTCAACCTTCATGTGGTCATCCTTGTTGAATAGAGCATAAATTATTATTGAAACCAAGAGAATATCATTCATTTTTATACCATCATGATCGTAGATGTCAACATTCTTGTCATAGTATTGCATCAACTAAGTTTCGACGAACGTGTTTTTTATTCCTATAGAATCTTCATTCAAACTGTTTGAAAACATGGGACTTTGGCCCATGAATTATGAAGAATGTATGTGTGTCATAGTTGTGATGAAAAATGGGATTTTTTCATTCACATGGGCAACAATGACCTATGAATGCGGCCAACGTTGAATTTTGTTTCGAACTTTTTTTCAAATTTGACATGGATAGACTATTAGAATGCCTTAATGATATGAGAGAGTTTCTGGACTCAAATTTGATTCACACACCCACTTGTTTCCATCATCTATTCATCATGTAAACCATAAAACCTATATTTCTTTCAAATTAGTGCACAAATTGGTTGACACACGTTTTAAGTTTTCATCATCCTTTTCTCATTTTTCTTTTAGGTTCTACATTGTGTATTACACATTAATGTATCTGTGTCATAGTTGCGATGAAAATGCCTCTTTTTTTGTTCATTGTTTAATCAAAACAATAAAAACATGTCTGTGTAGTACTATATACAAGAACGTGTGTATTGTACAATGAATTTTAAAAGGAACAATGAAAAGACATTGTACTAGGACTACACATGGGCAACAATGACCTGCGAATGGGGCCAACGTTTAAATTTTTTCAAATTGTTTCTATATGCACTGAAATTTCACATGGATAGACTATTTTCATGCCTTAAAGATATGGGAGGGTCTCTGGACTCAAATTCGACTCACATTACACCCACTTTTTACCATCATTAATTCATCATGTAAACCATAAACCCTATATTTCTTTCAAATTAGTGCATAAATTGGTTGACAGAAGTTTTAAGTTTTCATCATCCTTTCTTCATTTTTATTTCGGGTTCTACATTGTATATTATACATTAGTGTATGTGTGTCATAGTTGTGATGGAAAATCCATATTTTTTTGTTCAAAGTTTAATCAACACAATAAAGATATTTCCTTGTAGTAATAGATGCGGGAACATGTGTACTTTCGAACAAATTTTAGACATGGGAAACAATGACCTGCGAATGGGGCCAACGTTGAAAGTTTTTCAAATTATTTCTATATGCACTAAAATTTGACAAGGATAGAGTATTCACATGCCTTAAAAATACAGGAGGGTTTTTGGACTCAAATTTGACTCACACACCCACTTTTTTCCATCATCAATTCATCATGGAAACCATAAACCCTATATTTCTTTCAAATTAGTGCACAAATTTGTTGACACAAGTTTTAAGTTTCCATCATCCTTTACTCATTTTTATTTAAAGCTCTACATTGTATATTATACATTAATGTATCTTTGTCATAGTTGTGGTGAAAAATCCCTCTTTTTTCATTCATTGTTTAATCAACATAATATAAATATGTCCTTGCAATACTAGATGAGGAAACATGTGTATTGTTCAGCGAATTTTAAACAGAGCAATGAAAATACATTGTACTAGGAATATACATGGACAATAGTGACATATGACTAGGGCCAATGTTGAAATTTTTTTCAAACTATTTCTGTATGCACTGGAATTTTACATGGATAGACTATTCACATTCCTTAATGATATGGGACGGTTTCTCGACTCAAATTTGACTCACGGACCCCTTTTTCCATGATCAATTCATCATGTAAACCATAAAACCTATATTTATTTCAAATTAGTGCACAAATTGGTTGACACAAGTTTTAAGTTTTCATCAACCTTTCCTCATTTTTCTTTCAGTTTCTACATTGTGTTTTATACATTAATGTATCTGTGTCATAGTTGTGATGAAAAATCCCTCATTTTTCATTCATTGTTTAATCAACAAAATAAAAACATGTCCTTGCACAACTAGATGCGGGAATGTGTGTACTATCAAAAACATTTTAAAAGGACCAATGAAAATACATTGTATTAGGACTAGACATGGGAAGAAGTGACCTGTGAATGGGCCCAACAATGAATTTTTTTCAAACTATTTTTTTTAAACTATAAACTGAAATTTGACATGGATAGACTATTTTGAATGTGGATAGACTATTTTTTTTCCATGATCAATTCATCATGTAAACCATAAAAACTAACCTATGTGGATAGACTATTTTGAATGTGGATAGACTATTTTTTTCAAACGATATGGGAGGGTTTATGGACTCAAATTTGAATTAGAGTACACCCACTTGTTTTCATCATAAATTCATCAAGTAAACCATAAACCCTATATTTCTTTCAAATTAGTGCACAAATTGGTTGACACAAGTTTCAAGTTTGCATCAACCTTTCCTCATTTTTCTTTCAGGTTCTACATTGTATATTATAAATTAATGTATCTGTGTCATAGTTGTGATGAAAAAACCCTCTTTTTTTGTTCATTATTTAACAAAAACAATAAAAATATGTCCTTTCACTACTAGATGCGGCAACGTGTGTATTGTCGAACAAATTTTGAAAGGAATAATGAAAATACAGTGTACTAGGACTAGACATGGGAAACATTGACCTGCGAATGGGGCCAATGTTGAAATTATTTCAAATTGTTTCTATATGCATTAAAATTTTACATGGATAGACTATTTTCATGCCTTAACGATATGGGAGGGATTTCTGGACTCAAATTCGACTCATAGTACACCCAGTTGTTTCCATTATAAATTCATCATGTAAACCATAAACCCTATATTTCTTTCAAATTAGTGCACAAACTGGTTGACACAAGTTTTAATTTTTCATCATTCTTTCTTCATTTTTATTTCAAGTTCTACATTGTATATTATACATTAATGTATCTGTGTCATAGGTGTGATGAAAAATCCCTCTTTTTTCATTCAATGTTTAATCAACACAATAAAAATATTTCCTTGCAGTACAAGATGGGGAAACATGTGTACTATCGAATGAATTTTAAAAGGAACAATGGAAAGACATCATACTAGGACTAGACATGGGAAAAAGTGACCTATCAATGGAACCAATGTTGAAATTTTCAAACTATTTATGTATGCATTGAAATTTGACATGGATAGACTATTCACATGCCTTAACGATATGGGATGGTTTCTGGACACAAATTCAACTCACAATACACCCACTTGTTTCCATCATCAATTCATCATGTAAACCGTAAACCCTGTATTTATTTCAAATTAGTGAACAAATTGGTTGACACAAGTTTTAAGTTTGCATCATCCTTTCTTCATTTTTCTTTCAGGTTCTACATTGTATATTATACGTTAATATATGTGTGTCATAGTTGTGATGTAAAATCCCGCTTTCTTCATTCATTATTTAATCAAAACAAAAAATATATATCCTTGCAGTACTAGATCTAGGAACGTGTGTACTGTCGAACGAATGTTAAAAGGAAAAATGAAAAGACATTGTACTAGGAGTACTAGACATGGGCAACAATGACCTGTGAATGGGGCCAACGTTGAAATTTTTTCAAATTGTTTCTGTATGCAGTGAAATTCGACATGGATAGACTATTCCCATGACTTAACGATATGGGAGGGTTTCTGAACTCAAATTTGACTCACACACCCACTTGTTTCCATCATCAATTCATCATTCAAACCATAAACCCTATATTTATTTCAAATTAGTGCAGAAATTGGTTGACACGAGGTTTAAGTTTGTATCAATATTTCTTCATTTTTATTTTAGGTTCTACATTGTATATTATACATTAATGTATTTGTCTCATAGTTGTGATGAAAAATCCCTCTTTTTTCATTCATTGTTTAATCAACATGATAAAAATATGTCCTTGCAATACTATATGCGGTAACATGTGTAATTTCAAATGAATTTTAAAAGGAACAATGAAAAGACATTGTACTAGGACTAGACATGGGCAACAGTTCCCCGCAAATGGAGTGAACATTGAAATTGTTTCAAATTATTTCTGTATTCACTGAAATTTCACATGGATAGACTATTCACATGCTTTAACAATATGGGATGGTTTTTGGACTCAAATTCGACTCATAGTACAACCACTTGTTTCCATCATGAATTCATCATGAAAACCATAAACCCTATATTTCTTTCAAATTAGTGCACAAATTGGTTGACGCAAGTTTTAAGTTTGCATTAGCCTTTTCTCATTTTTCTTTCGGGTTCTACATTGTATATTATACATTAATGTATATGTGTCATAATTGTGGTGAAAAATCCTTATTTTTTTCATTCATTGTTTAATCAACAAAAAA
Source organism: Picea mariana (assembly GCA_032191745.1). Taxonomy (NCBI): domain Eukaryota; kingdom Viridiplantae; phylum Streptophyta; class Pinopsida; order Pinales; family Pinaceae; genus Picea; species Picea mariana. The sequence continues at coordinate 11,997 of JASDQU011442817.1, read as the reverse complement.
AAATATGTCTTTGCAGTACTAGATGGGGAAACGTGTGTACTGGTGAACGATTTTTAAAAGGAACAAAGAAAATACATTGTACTAGGACTAGACATGGGCAACAATGGCCTGCGAATGGGGCCAACGTTGATAATTTTCAAATTGTTTATGTATGCACTGAAATTTGACATGGACAGACTATTTACATACCTTTATGATATGGGAAGGTTTATGAACTCAAATTTGACTCACAATACACCCACTTGTTTTGATCATAAATTCATCATGCAAACTATAAAACCTATATTTCTTTCAAATTAGTGCACAAATTCATTGACACAAGTTTTATGTTTGCATCAGCCTTTCTTCATTTTTATTTCAAGTTCTAGATTGTATATTATACATTAATGTATCTGTCATAGTTGTGATGAAAAATCCCTCTTTTTTCGTTCATTGTTTAATCAACACAATAAAAATATGTCCTTGTAGTACTAGATGTGAAAACATGTGTATTGTCAAATGAATTTGAAAAGGAACAATGAAAAGATCTTGTACTAAGAGTACTAGACATGGGAAACAATGACTTACGAATCGGGCCAACGTTTAACTTTTTCAAACTATTTATGTATGCATTGAAATTTGAAATGGACAGACTATTCACATCTCTTTACGATATGGGAGGGTTTCTAGACTCAAATTTGAGTCACAAACCCACTTGTTTCCATCATCAATTCATCATGCAAACCATAAATCCTATATTTCTTTTAAATTAGTGCACAAATTGGTTGACACAATTTTTAAGTTTGCATCAACCTTTCCTCATTTTTCTTCTAGGTTCTACATTGTATATTGTACATTAATCTATCAGTGTCATAGTTGTGATGAAAAATCCCTCTTTTTCATTCATTGTTTAATCAACACAATAAAATATGTCCTTGCAGTACTAGATGTGGAAACGTGTGTGCTGTCAAATGAATTTTAAAAGGAACAACAAAACTACATTGTACTAGGACTAGACATGGCAAATAGTGACCTGCAAATGGGGCCAACGTTGAATTTTTTTCAAATTGTTTCTATATGCACTAAAATTTGACATGGATAGACTACTCACATGCATTAATGATATGGGATGGTTTGTGGATTCAAATTCGAGTCACATATTGTTTCCATCATCAATCGATCATGAAAACCACAAACCCTATATTTATTTCAAATTAGTGCACAAATTGGTTGACACACGTTTTAAGTTTGCATCAGCCTTTCCTCATTTTTCTTTCATGTTCTACATTTTATATTATACATTAATGTAACTATGTCATAGTTGTGATGAAAAACCCTCTATTTTTTTCATTGTTTAATCAACACAATAAAAATATGTCCTTGTAGTACTATATGAAAAAACGTCTGTACTATAAAACGGATTTTAAAAGGAACAATGAAAAGACATTGTACTATGACTAGACATGGGAAACAATGACCTACGAATGGGGCCAATGTTGAAATTTTTTCAAACTGTTTCTGTATGCACTAAAATTTGACATGGATAGAATATTTTCATTATGTATTGATATGGGAGGGTTTCTGGACTCAAATTCGACTCATAATGCACCCACTTGTTTCCATCATCAAATCATCATGTAAAACATAAACCCTATATTTCTTTCAAATTAGTGCAAAAATTGGTTGAAACAAGTTTTAAGTTTGTATAATCTTTTCTTCATTTTTTTTTCAGGTTCTACATTGTATATTATACATTAATGTATCTGTGTCATAGTTTTGATGAAAACTCCCTTTTTTTTCCGTTCATTGTTTAATCAACACAATAAAAATTTGTCCTTGCAGTACTAGATGTGACAACGTGTGGACTATCAAATGAATTTCAAAAGGAGAAACTAAAATACATTGTACTAGGAGTACTAGAAATGGGCAACAGTGACCTGTGAATGGGGCCAACGTTCAAATTTTTTCAAACTATTTATGTATGCACTGAAATTTGACATGGATAGACTATTCACATGCCTTAATGATATGGGAGGGTTTCTAGACTCAAATTTGACTCACACACCCACTTGTTTCCATCACAAATTCATCATGTAAACCATAAGACCTATATTTATTTCAAATTACTGCACAAATTGGTTGACAAAATTTTTAATTTTGCATCCACCTTTCCTCATTTTTCTTTCAGGTTCTACATCATATATTATACAATGTAGTTGTGTCATAGTTTTGATGAAAAATATCTCTTTTCTCGTTCATTGTTTAATCAACAAAATATAAATATGTCCTTGTAGTACTATATGCAGAAACATGTTTATTGTCAAACAAATTTTAAAGGAACAACGAAAAGACATTGTACTAGGACTAGACATGGGAAACAATGACCTATGAATGGGGCCAACGTTGAAATGTTTTCAAACTATTTCTGTATGCACTGAAATTTGACATGGATAGACTATTCACATGCCTTAATGATATGGGAGGGTTTCTTTGACATGTATATACTATTCACATGACTTGATTTCTCATTCCTAAATGCTATATTTATTTCAAATTAGTGCAGAAATTAGTTGACACAAGTTTTAAGTTTGCATCAGGCTTCTTCAATTTTCGTTCTACATTGCATATTATACATTAATGTAATATATGTGTCATAGATGTCATGAAAAATATGTATTTTTCCGTTCATTGTTTAATGGGTGGCCAAAATGGGCGGTCAATCTTGTATACCACGTTTGGAAGAAGAATGGGGAAATATGGCTATGTGTTGAATTCCATGTCTCAAATCAAGCATCCCTAAAGGATAATCACCCACTTCTAAATATGGAATGTTACATAGTAGCTGACGAGCTTAGTATTGATGTCTATGCTTGATTATTTATAAGGCTACAATCAATTTTTGGTAGATGAATTAAGGGATTACCTTAAGACACCTTTCACAACCCTGTAGGGGACTTGTGCTTATGTTTGAATTTCATTTGAGTTGATGAATACTAGTGCAACATTTCAAAGGGACATGGATCATTCCTACCATAATTTTATTGGTAATACAATGGTTGATTCTCAATATGATCTCACTATCTATTCCAAGGTTGGGGAAAAACATGTGTTCCATATTAAAGAATTTTTATCAAGTGTAGAATGTATGGAATATTTATAAACCCCCCAAAATTGTTGTTTTCTATGGAATATTTATAAACCCCTAACTCCTATAACATCTAATACTTAATTAATCTCTAAATTCTATAACTGTTAAGCATACAATCACTAACTCTTGGAACCACTATCATCCATAACCCCTAATATAACTCCAATAATGTCTAACTCTATATAGAACATACTTCCTAACAGTGTAACCTTTGACACCTAACTATTATAACTCAATCACACCTAAACTCTATAAACCATAATATAACCCATCACTTGTATAGCCTGTATACCCTTATAATTCCTAACCACTATCATATATAACTTAACCCCTGTAACCACTTACCTCCAACATGCATAAGTGTTAATTATTAACTCATATAACACATGCATAGGCTTGCAAACAACCCATACAATGGAATCATGTGTTGGCTCAAGCACTAGTCATTAATCAAGGCTCTTGAGCTCAAGAATATTCAACAATATCTTGAGGCACAACTTTTTTTCCTTCCTCAACCATGGTCAAGATCCTATGATATGTACTTAGTGCAAAAAACCTCCTAATGGAGTCCATATATTCCAACTGTAATGCTAAAAACCCCTTAGATGATAGGGCTTATGTTATGGTAGTTTTTAGGAGTTTTTCATGGTGATTGATCCTAAGAAGTGATGTTTAGGGAATAAGGTCCAAGTTTTTTTCCTCCCATCCTAACCATGGAATTTGATATCAATAAGGTCTAGTTAGGTATTAAGACCCTTCTTTCCCCCTTAACCTACATGTTAATCCCTTAAGACCCATTTCTAATGTACAAAATCTATTGATGGCACCATTATATCCTACTTTGGATTCTAAAAAACACCAACTACAACCGTGAGAACATCCATTCCTAATGGGGGGTCTGACACATTTTTATTTAGGGCATATGTTTTGGTTTAATCATGGTAATCATAACCCTCAAATACTCAAACAATACCTAAAAGGGTCCTATGTGATGGCTCAAGGACTTGTGCAACATTATATCCTGAGAAGTTGTGTGGATTGTAGTTGTTGTTCATAGAATTTAAGCCTAAGAATGTTCACTTAGGGAACAAGTCCCTTGTTTCCCTCCATTGACCCTGGTTAGACCTTGAGACCCATTCTTGGTTCAGATTAAAACTAACTTATTTGTGGTGCCCAAATTCCACTTTTAGGTGAACGATACATTACATCGGTCATAAGTGGTGGTTTGACTACTTGTCTATGGTTCTTGATCTTGCGAAGAAAGGTTTAGGGTTGACGACTCTTGTTTCCTTTCATCAACTATAGTCATGAACCTAAGACCCATCCATGATGATCAAGAAGACCTCATAATGTCACCCATATTCAACTTGGATTCCAAAGACTCTCTAGAGAGGACTTGTTTCATGCTTTTTAGATGTTGTCGATGGTGGTTGAGCTTGAGAAGGTTTAGTTAGGGATTTAGGCCATTGTTTCCAAATTGCCATGTTTATGACTCTACACCCATTTTCAATGTACAAAACCTAATCATGATGCCTATATCTCTCTTAAAGTCCAATTAAGTTTTTTTATGTTGGTTTGAGGACTTGTTCAAGGATCTTGATGACAACTTGTTCACCCATCCATGGTCTTCTATGGTGACCTGATGAATTTTTCATCATGGTTCTTGAGATATATATGATATGTTTGGGGCTTGAGTTGTTGTTTCCCTCCCTTGACAATGCAGGTTAAGGGATTAAGTCTTGTTTCCCTACAACAACCATGGTCAAGGCCCCGAGACCCATATGTATATAGTATGAAAAACATATAAAAGGTGATGGTCTAGGTGTTTTTCATGGCACATGAGCTTGAGAAGGTTCAATTGCGGCTTATGTCCTTTACTTCCCCCTTAACCATTTTTAGATGTTAAGACCCATTTCTAGGGAACAAAACCTACTCATGGAACCTATATTCTACATCTTGGAGGTGTTCAAGGAAACCTTACAAATGAATGAGGTTAAGGCCTCTCTACCCATCTTTACTGCAAAAAACCTCCTAATGGTGTCCTTATCCAACTCTGATGATAATGATGCACTAGAGAGGAATTGTGTTGTGGTTTATATGTGTTGTTCATGATGATTGAGCCTAGGAAGTTTCATTTAGGACCCTCATATCCCTTGACATTGGTTAGACCGTAATACTAATTATTGGTTCATGTATGGGTTATTTTCCCATCTTTCCACCTAAGTTTCATAATTTTTATAGTGATAATTACTAAAATAAATTACCCCTTTGTAAAAAAATCAAAGAGAAAATATGTAATCTAATACAATTTAAAAAATATATACTAAAATCATTTAATTCAAATAATTATTACTCATTTTTTTATATCTAATCTACTCAATATGCGAATGTAGAAATAACATTCGCTTTCACCCATACACTTTGAGGCCGAGACATGGTTTGGTAAGGTGGGATTTCTTAATTAAGGTGGGATTTCTTTATGGATGAAACATAATTAAAATCAATTACCCTTCTTCAAGAAAACAGGCCCATCCAATACTAAGCAGATCGAGAAAGGAGACTATGGTACCTATCTCTCTGTGACCTATGCTACCCTTTCTTCTACACATGATGCCTATAGATCTATGATGCTACCATAGCCTTTGGTCAGTCAACTGAACCAACATATGCCTTTTATTCTCTTGGTTACTCTAATCGGGGGCCATCCGATACTGATCAGACCGAAAAAGGAGGCGCGAGACTAGTGTCGAGAGAAAGGAGGGGCTAGACTATCGAGGGCCACCCATACGCTTTGAGGAGATAGGATTTGGTAAGGAAGGATTTCTTTAAGGAGATACTGTCGAGGGAAAGGAGGCCTGAGACTGTAGAGGGACATTTGAGACTGAGGGAAAGGAGGGAAAGATCATACCGAGAAAGGAGGCCTGATACTGTCGAGGGCAAGGAAGCATGAGATTGTAGGAAATAATGGTGAGTATAACCTTTTCACACTCATATTTTGCATGTAAATGATCATTAAGAAAAGGGAGCCATGCTCAACCTAGGTTTTGGGCATATTTTTTCACCACTATTCCATCACATACAATCCCTACTTCACCATTCCCCAAGTTGTAATCTATTATTTCTTCATCACCCTAAGCCCACATTCTTGCAATCGAGCATGAAAGCCCATCTAAGTTTGATGACTCTCTGAAATGAAAAATTGAAGGCCATAATATCAAACCAAACTCTGCAATTTAGGTTCATGGAAGGAGATATGTCATGTGCCATTAACATGGAAATTTCTTCTTCTCCTATCTGCTCTTTCATGTAGTTTCAAGATCCATTCAGATTTGAAACTTTCCTCTTGTAATTATGGATACTTTAACCAAAATCATATTATTATATTCTTTTTTAGTTTTGGTCAATTTTCATTTAGTTATGAGCAAGTGATAACAAACTCAATCCTCTCATTTTTGTTATGTTCAACCTGGTCTTACCTACTTCATGTACCTTGAATATTTTTGCACATATAATAGTCTCATGGCCTAGAAACCATCATTATATTCACTGTGATATTTACCAACACTAAAGGGTTTGAATAGATATTATTTGATTTCATTTTTATCATCATAAACTTAACCTCAAAATGATTTTTTTAATTTCTATTACTCATTATAAGTATGAGCATAGTTTGGCCTATATTACTCATTACAAGTATGAGAAAAATTTGGCATGTACAAGGCCTTTGAATTGGCCAACACTTGCGAGGTTTGAATCAAACACCATTTCACCTCCTTCCATTGGATTTAAAATATTAAAATAGTGCCATACTCAAGCATAAGCAATCTATCATGGATCGTTTTAATTTTTTTTTAGTTCTTGTCTTACGTTATAAATGATAGCATAACCTTCAGTTTAGGGTTATGTTTCCCATGTATGTCATATATTGATGATTGTTGTGGTTGTGGGAATCATGATTCATGAGTTCAAAAAAAAAAATCATATGAATTTGATCCCAAAACCCATATGAGATTGCTTCATTAAGACTGTTTTACATGAAAAAAAATTTAAGAGTTGTGCCTAATTTCACATGCTTACTATTAATCACTTACATAGAATTGGGCCTTTACTAGCACTTTTGCAAACATAATTTTCCTCATTTGTTAGCCAACATGTGTTCCATCACTTTTTCACTCTTTCTATAACCAACTATAAAAGGATCATAAATCAATGCATTAGATAGATGCTCTATTTTTCTTCAATCATAATCTAGTCAGTTTATGCTTGCTTGAATATGTTGGGTCTATAAGGCTGATTGTAAATTGCATTTTCATTTACATTTGGTTTGTTAGATGAGTTTTTGGAGTTGTGGCTCCCATGACCCCAAAAAGGGATATGACAAAGGGCCATATATGTATGAAGGGGTGGGAGAAGGAAAATAATAATGTTTTATTTTCATTTTAATGCATAATTAGATTGATTTTCCAAATTATACGAAATAGGCCATTTGTAATTCGATGACCCAAATATCCAACCAACTCTATTTCCATTTCCACCTAATTTGTAGCCTCACTTGAGCATATATGAGATAAAATTTATTGTTCCACCCACTAATGATGGATATAACCCTAATATTAGTCCATATTTCATTGGTAAACATAGATGGGGAAACCCACACTTGGATCTTGTTATCCCGAGAGCCCCTAAAATTGCACCCTTTGATTTGATTATACTAGTTTAAAACCAACTTACCAAATATGTAGAGGTGCCCACTCTTGTACGAACTATTATTGATAAAGGAAACACTTTAAGAATATGCAAGTTCCATCTATTCCTCTTTAGGACCCCTAAAACGATCCTATGACATTCCCTGTTATTATGAAATCTAGTGATATCACTTCCATTGTTGATCATGTTGCTAGCTGACCCCACCACATCCATTTTTTGTTCACCACTCAATTTTTCAAATATGATAAGAGGATGATTATTTACTTTCAGAATATGCACTTAGAGGTATATGTACCTATGTATCTTTCTTTGAGTACCCATTTCTCATTTCCCTTAAATGATTCTTGGTCATCCACAAGGTGAAGCCCCCATGATCCTTATGAGTATTTAAGATGTGTATGGTGGTCTCTATAATCATAAAATTTTACTATGTTAGAAATTATTACATTTGATTCAATGTTGTTTAGGTGTACTAAGTGAACTATGGCATTTTCAGGGTATTTTTAAAATTTGGGTCATTGGCTTCCATTTATATGGATAATCAGCTCATACGTTTTTCATTAGCAGTGCACACATAGTAATCTATCAAGAAATTATTTATTTTATTAAAACCTATTGCTCCTTCCCATAGCTACTTTTCATCAAAGTTGAAATTCTTTCATTTCATTTTCCTCTTGCATGGTTTAAAGAGTCGATTCAAAATGCCATCAGTTTCATGACCACACCTTTGATTAACAATAGCCTAAAATCAAGCACTAATTAAAATTTATCTAGAAACTTTTTTAGGGTTCTTCAAACCCATCTTAGCTTAGGTGTAGAGATTTGTAACAAGATTGTGAGAATCAATTTCCAAAGCTGCTAAACAAACATAAATATTTTAGTTAGGGAGTGAAATCCAATTGTTATGTCCCTAAATTTGGGAATCCCTTCTAACACAAGGGTCAATCCCGAGGTCGCATTGGGGCCAACAAAGTAATCAACCCTACTTTGTTGGTCTTGGTGTCGAATCTTGATTGTCCCCCCTCTGCTTTGGTATAGTAGGTGGTACCATAGAGTCCATAATATTTCATACTGACTACCCAAGGTGACAACACAAAGGAGGTGGTGTTGTATCTGGGATTGACGTTGGCTAGACTCACTCGAACTCCTTGGAGGGTTGCCCACTGCTTGGTGAGGTAACTTGCACCAGGGCGTTAGTTCATTAAGAAGGTTGTCAACGTAAGTTTCCCACCCACTGAATCTCATCCCCTTCATGCATTGATCCTACGATGTTGGATTCCATCACCAACTAGCGCTTCTTTGTGAGAAGGTTTATTTGCATTCTTGCCTCCTAGATTAATTAGCGTGTGTTGTTTTTTTCTCCTTAGTTTTCCTTAGGATTGAGTCTGTGTCTAATAAAGTAGCAACATTACATTGTCCCTCGAAAGGATTGATAAAAAAGTCTTGAGAATCCTTTTATAGTTGTTTACTTTAAAGTATCAAAAAAATAAAAATAAAAATATTTCATTTTTTTAGAATTTCAAACAAAATCCAACTTCTATCATCAATCTATTTTCCTTCTTCAAGGATTTCATACAATAAAAATAATCATTGAAAGAAACATCAATGATTTTCATAAAGAGTCGTAGTTATAAGACTTTAGAATAAGTGAAAAAAATCAAAACCAGGATTCATTAATATAAGTAGAGGAGTGTCCTGAAGAAGATTTAAGGATTTCCCATGTTCCTTTTTCTAGTTCCACTCCTTCAAATAATTTGCCAGCTTCTTTGTTTATGTCCCTACAAACATGAGAAAAAGAGATATGAGTGAAGGATGCTTGAAAATTATTAATGTCAATGAACAAAGGTTGTATAATGAAGATACTAAAGGTGAATTATCCTTTCATCAATTGAATGACTACTAGTGAATCTCCAAAAATATGAATTTGAATATCTCCTCTTTCCTAACCCAACAATAGAGCTAGTTTTAGGGCCATAAGTTCAAAAAGTAATAATTTTTGGAGTCAGTCCATCTTTCAATGATATACAATGGCTTAGGTAAAGGTGAATAACTTCCCAACCCCACCTTTAAAAGTATTTTCTTCTGATTCACCATCGGCCAAGGAAGTTAGCTTCAATTTTACATTCATAGAGACAACACCTACCAGGGACTTCAAAATTTATTTTATGTAGGATGTGCCAAGTTAGGATCTTACCTAGTCCTCCACTAAGTGTGGATCTATGTATTTATCCTTTATGAATTGCACACATAATTTTGTACCTTGGAGGAGAATCCAAACATTTTTATCAACTAAATACTTTAAGAAAAAGAAGATATTTTTGAGACACCATCCTTCTTGTGATTTGGGAATTGATAATTTTTTCCAAGATACCAACAAGGATTAGTCAAGGGATTGGAATGGCCTCTAGAACTATTTTGACAAGGATTAGTGTGCCTCCATGTGATATCCATCAGTCGCACCCGAAATTAATATTTTTTTACACTTTTTCTATCAACCACTACCAGTCACATTTTAGACAGAAATTGGCCTTCATATCGAAATCTAAGTATTTCAAATGAGCATTGAAATCCACAATGAGAAAGGGAAAATTCTAGGAGATGTAATATTTTTCACCTCCAAGAAACCCCAATAGGAAATTGTCAATTTGGATGAATTGATATTCATGAGAATCACTTTGCATAAGAGTCAATCATATCTTTTATATTATTAAAAACTCTCCCATTTTTGTCATAGAATATAAGTGTTTAATCTAAAAAAGGTAAATAAGATAAATTACAAGTGTTTCCTACATAAATTGCTTTAAAATTACAACTTGTTGAGGATACCTTTATGTATTTGCTGAGCCCTTTTTCTTCAATATGAAAAAGAAGTGGGGATAATTGGCATATCCCTGCATAATTCCTCTTTCTAGATTGAATAAAGGGGATGTAGATCCATTTATTAGGATTTCAAAAGAGACTTAATTGATACAAATCATAATTCACATGAAAAATTGATGATAGAAACCCATGAAATTCATAAGAATTAGTCTCCACAAGGGTCAACTCATGTTTTTGAAAGATTTGGAAAGACCGAGTTTTACAATGATTTTTCTTAAGTTCCTTGTATTTATTGATTGGAGTCCTTCTTGAGAATGTTAAGAACCAAATATCAATATAGCATAGAAAAACTCAGAAAAAGTACTCAACGCCTTGAAAAAAAGATAATTTCAAATAATAAGCCTCTTCGAGGGGGCAACCTTATTTTACCCCACTTAAATGTTCAAGTACAAGATGATTCAAAATGAAAATGTCTCCTTGGTATATATAGGAGACTAGGAGGTATAATTACAACTAATAGCCTAAAGCCAACATAAATAAAATAACATTACTAATATAATATGCCCCAATTAAGGGGCAATGAGCCAATATTAGGGCTTAACATGCCCCTCCCCTTCAGAGAGGTGTTGTCTGCAACACTTGAGTAACTCTAGATGCTTCTGTATAAAAGACTCATATTCCCAAGTGGAATCTGCAGCCGGTAGTTTCCTCCATTTAATGAGATACTCTGAAATGGATCTATTCCTCAGCTGGTGAATTCTTGTGTCAGTGATGGCTTTAGGTTCCAATATGATTTTTCCTTCCTCGTCAATTTCTGGAAATATAGTTTGAACTGGGATCTTGTCGCCTATAACCTTCTTTAAGAATGAAACATGGAAATCTAGGTGTACTCGTGAAGATGCAGGCAACTCCAATGTGTATGCCATATTACCAATCTTTTGCAACACCTTATAAGGGCCATAATACTTTGGTGATAATTTATTATCCTTCTTGGATTGCTTGAGGGACATATGTTTGTATGGTTGTACTCTTAAAAATACCCAATCCCCTACTTCAAAACATATTTCACTACGATGTTGATCTGCTTGTTGTTTCATGCAATTTTGTGCCATGGTCAGGTTGTCCTTTAATATTTGGAGAACTTGTTGTTGATTATCAATGTGATCTTCCACTGCTTGAACCTTAGATTTTTCTTTTAAAGAAGAAGTGATGGAAGGAGGGTGGTATCCATAAAGTGCCATAAATGGTGTCATTTTTGTTGCAGTATGAAAGGAAGTGTTATACCACCATTCTGCCAAGGGTAACCATTTGAACCATTGTGTTTCTTTATCAGAGACAAAGCA
>JASDQU011442816.1:0-23391 GCA_032191745.1 Picea mariana | reverse complement strand
TCCTAACCTCCTCACCTTATCCTCTTTAGCTTATAAAAGGAGAGGAGCTCTCATGGAGAAGGGCTAAGTTGTTTTTGGCTTGGGATTGTTAGCTTGGTTAGAGTGGCTTTGAGATATGCTTTGTCAAGATAGATTGTGAGTAGCTATCAGATCCATGGTCTCAGAATTCTTGGAGGGGAAGTGTGTGGGGAACGAAGAACAGTTGGAAGGGACCTTACGACATCAAGGCCATGGTTGTACTCTCTCTTTCACATTTAATATGATACAGTAATATGATTCTTTCCTATAAAGTTTCTTGTGTTTTATTGTATGATTCCTTGATCACATACATGGGTTTATATTGAGTTTATGTTATTACTATCACTTTGGTTGGTTGCATTCTTTTGCAGTTTCATCATTGTATGAGTGTTGGAATGGAGCTAGGATGGCGATGGCAAGAGGAAGCGGTGTTTAAATGGTATGTCATCTATCCCTCTTTAGTTAGTAAATTCAATATTTAAAACTTAAGAAAAGCGTCATGTTCTGGTGTGTTTTGTTCCAGATCTAGGTGGATCTAGGGAGATCAGTTAGTGTCTGCACCTACCGATTTATCCAATAACAGGTGCGGTAACCATCTTTTCCTTCAAGGTATCCAGACCGTGTTGACACTCGTCATTCCACTGAAACTTCATATCCTTCCTTAACAATTTTTCCATCAGTGTTGTGATCTGTGCATATCCTTTGATGAATTTCCCATAGTATCATGTGTGTCCTAACATTGCTCTTAGTCGACAGACTATTTTTGGTGTTGGAAAGTTAACAATGACTGCGATCATTGTCGGATCTACTAATAAACCTTGTTTGCATACTATGTGGCCCAATAGTATCCCAAACAATGTTCCAAATATGCATTTCTTGATGTTCAGTGATATCTGGCACTGTCTGCATCTTTCTAACATCATCCGTAAAACTTCCACATGGTTTTTCAACAGGCTATAGACTGTCCAATCATCCAGGTATACTTCAAGAAACTGATGGATGAATTCCTTAAATACTGCGATGACCACTCTAGAAAATATTGTGGGTGCATTCTTCAGTCCAAACGACATGACTATGTACTGATAAGATCCCCATTTTGTCGCAAACATGGTCTTGTGTCTGTCCTCATGTGCTATGTTAATCTGATGGTAGCCCGAGAATCCATCCATGAATGAGTAAGATTCATGTCCTCCCACATTCTCTAACACTTCATCCGTGAACAGTGTAGGGAATGGGTCATGTAGGCATGCATTGTTCAACTTCCTCAAGTCGATGCATATCCTGATCCCTTCTTGTTTCTTGTCCTATACTACCATCGAACTTATCCGCTCTGACTCCTCAATTGGTTCTATAATGATGACTTTGAGAATCCTGTCGAACTCATCTTTGAGTTTATGTTTGTATATTGGGTTCAATCTATAGGGTCATTGTCTAATAGGTCTCGCATCAGGTCTGAGTGGTATCTTCATTTCTCCTAGTTCTCCGGCTATACCCTTCATCTCTGTGAATGTTGTGGGAAAGAGGTCACTATATTCACGCAACAACTTTGTGATGCTTTCTACTGTTTGCTCATCCCAGTAATCTCCAATGCTAGCCATTTTGGGCTACTCAGCTATCCCAATGTTAGCTTTCTTTACCTTGATCGGCGCGAAAATGACTTTTGATTCTATGGGTGGTCCTTCCAGATCTCTTTCACCTTCTACTTCTTCTATATGAATATCACGTGGATCATCTTCATTCGTTGCTTCCTCCTATACATGGTAACATGACAACAGTTCCTTAACTGTTTGTTCATTTCATTGTTTCTCTTCCATGATAAGTTCTATTTCTGGTTCTTTGATAAATATTACTCCTCTGATCCATTTAAGGGTTGTGTCTATGTTGGGGTTCTCGTGTTCAAATGAGAAAGTGATTGAAAAATTCTGTTGCAATGTCGTCCATGTCGTAGTTCCTTTGCGAAATTCCTAGTTTTATATCAATTCATTGGTATGCCCTCTAGAGTGTGAATGAAGTAATGAGGTCATTCCTCTGGGGGTGTCATTTTCCACATCGTTTTTCAATTCTCCAAGTGTTTCGTTGGTGCCTCTTGTCCTTCATATTTCTGTTGTTTTTTGTTTTTTTGTTCTGCACCGAACCTTATGTGCAGTAATCACTTACATTGATACCAGTCTGTGATTGTCTCTTTGTGTGCACCCCACCATCTTGCAGGTGTGACCTTGAGTGCTAAGTCAAGTACTAACAGTCTCTGGTTCTCTAACACGGTGTCTTCGTATTGTGTCAATAATTTTTCCAAATCGTTTAGTCTGTGGAAATTGGGTGGTTCTATGATTTTTGTGCCTACCCATCTTACTGCGTGGTCTATTATTGCACATATTCTCGTGGATACTTCATGTAGCCTTTGTTTCTAGTTCTCTAACCCGGTGTCTGAGTCTGTTGCACATGACATAATGATCCACCAACTTATTACCCTATCTGCAGTTGGGTTTACGTAATCCTCATCGCGCGCAGTTGTTCTGTACAACTGGCCGATTTCCTCTAAGTCTAGGCAAGTAGGTTCTACAAAAATCTCCCATTTTGATGGGTCTAATGGTGCAATGACCCTATATTCTCCGGACTCAAATGTCATTTTCCTGGTTTTCAAATTGATTATGGCCTGGTTTTCAAACACCCAATCCAGACCAAGCAATGTCAGGTAAGGTGTTGTGTCATCCACTATTTCAATAACTTCGAAGTCCTCTTTAGTGCACACTCCATCAAGATCTACTATCACTCCTTTCAGTCTACCTATTGGTAGGACTCTGTACTTATTTTCTAGTTTCAATTGAATAGGTGAGTATCCTAATGTTGGCTCTCCCATGCATTGCCATGTCTTCTTTTGTAATACATTCACTTCTGATCCAAGATCCAATATTATGTCTCCCATATTGAAATCCCCATTGTTAGCATTATGTCTAAATTCCCTACTTGTTCTTCTTCTTGTGTGTAGGTGATTAACTGTTTTTGGTTCTAGCTTTTCTTCCATCTCACTGCTACATTTTTCCAGGATGTTTTACAATATTTTCACAGATGATGGATCACTTAATACCTTTACACATGATTGCAAAAATCCTTTGATTGTAATTACTTGTCCCATGGGTTGCATCTCGTTGGTATGATCTAAGGATGGCGGCATCTCGTATTCTAGTGCTTCCTTATCTTTTTGCGGAGTTGAAGTCAATGCCATGTCCTCCTTCTGAAATTATTGTCTGGCTTGTTTGAATATATCCTTCTCCTTCTATGTGTCGAACTACTTCTTTGGTTCGGTGTTCTTATTCACCCACTGATTTTGTTCTGGTTCCTGTCAAACTGCGTCAGTGCCTGTTTTAGCTCCTCCACGAGTGACTATGTTGATGTTTCATCCTTCATCCCTTGCTTTGGCTGAGATCCACTGAAAATTCAGGTTTTTTTTATTCCTCTTTTCCTGAATCTTTACGAGTAGTGTCGGACATTATTTTGTATCATGGTCTGATGCACGACAATACATACAAGTTGCGGGTGGTAGTGGAAATTCTTGTGCATAATGTCCTGGCTATTGACAATTGTGACATGTGATTGGTCCTCTACCTCATCTGAAACCTCTTATGGCTCATCTTCTTCCTGTGTAGCATGCTCAATCACTACTCAGAACTTTATATTGTGGCACCTGATTATACTATGTGGTATTGTACTAGGGCTATGCCAGGTTGTATTGTGGTTGCGCATTATTGTATGGTTGTTGCACAATATTATACTGATGTTGTGCAGTGTTGTATGGAGCTGGAATCTGATTAAACTGTGGTGCTTCTTGCCCAGTCATCATTTTTGCCTGCACTCTATATGCATCTGATGTTGTTTCTCGCTTCAACTCCATAGTTCTACAATCTTTATCATCGTGGCCCACTTACTTGTAAAAGGTGCAATATGAACTCTTTAGAACTATCTGGTATTTCTGCATCATCATGCAATGATAGGGGTCATGGCCCAGTTTCTTTCATATTTTACACCATAGTCCTCCCAGTGGTAACAGATTTGGCATACCTGCTGCCATATACTACACGAACATTTGGAATTTATTATTGTGGTGTCCTTCCATCGTTCATGTGGTACACCAAACAACTTCTCGTTTGTCCTTGTTCTTATTCTGGCTCAGCTGAAATGTTATACTCTTCAAATCCTCCTTCAATTCTTCAATAGCTGGGTCCCTCTGTTGGTACTGGTTCTCTTCCAGTTGCAAGGCTGCCTACAGAGCCTCTGCCTGCGTCCAAAATTTTTGTTGTCATAAAGGATATTTTAAGTGTGGGAGTAGTGAGTTGACAAACAGGTGCCAATGTTGCATATCAGTCATGAGATATTTTAACTTTCCCTTCAATCGCTTGAATCTTTGATCAATCTCCCATATAGATTCTCCTAGTTTCTGTCTTATTTCAAACATCTCGTTCATGTAATGATCCTCTGAGCTCGGCTTCTGGAACTCATTTATTAGTAACTTCTTAATGTCAGCAAGTGTCCTTGTCATTCAAGGGGCATTGTTTGTGTCTAGACTCATGTACCAATCTGGTGCGCGGTCTCTTAGCATAATCGCTAGCTGTGCGAGTTTGGTATCTTCATCAGTGATCTTTTTTTCTTCCTAGATCTTTGCACAAATGAACAAATTCTTCTCAGGGTCTTCTGTTGCTTCTCCTCGAAATTATGGTAATCTAATGGTGGGATCGTGTCCTGCCATTCTGAATATTGAACTACTACCTCCTCTGCATGGTGTATATACTTGACTAGTGATTCCTAAACTGGCTCCTCCAGTTGTTTCTCCTTGTGTAGATGTACTTCCTACTGTCAGAATTCCTCCGAACTTCAATTGTCTAAATGGTGATGTTCTCTTTGGTGTGGTAGTCACATATGGGTTTATGGGTTCCACACTGACATTAATATGGATAGGATGGATGCCTTCTCCTCTCGTTCTTGGACCTCTTGTCTTCCTCTCATATGTTGTGCAAAGGATTTCCTCAATCTGCTCCATAGCCCGTAGATCCTCTACCTCTTCCTCATCACTTTCCAAGCCTTCCTGCATGGATACGACTCTCTTCTTGGTATTCACCTTGTATTGGTAGGGTACTCCGCTACGCATCCTTCTCGTTGACGCCAAGATCCACTTGATCAGGTCATCATCCATCATGATCGGGTCCAAGGTTTCCTCCTCCTTCTTTCCTTTATCCTTACCACCTTCCATTTATCCTCTTTCTGTCAGTGCTTCTCCCCTTCCCCCATGCACGCAGGGAAGTTTAGTTGTCTGATTCCATTGTCATTACACCTTTTTTATATAGCAGTATCTTAATAGAAGTATACAGTGATCAAATGTACCTTCCTCAGGGTCCACATAGAAATTTGTGCTCCACTGCACTGTATGACTTCACTATGTCAACTGCAAACTATGTTATGAAGCCTGCCACAATACTTTCAAGCTAAAAGTCTATTGCACGGGTGAATTTGTTGTTCACCTGCTATAACTTCTCAATCTGTACTAGGGTCCAATCTAGATGTTGAATCCGGTTCATCATGTGGTTATCCTTCAACCTTAGTATCCACTCCTGTAGTAGATGCAGAAAATCATAGAAAAAGACTTCGTGCAAATCAATAAACACGTATTTGTCCAGATATTTTTGGGGTGTGATTCTAGGGTTTCTATTGTCTTTCTGTGCAAACTCTAGCTCTTTGGTTCTCAACCATCCTTCGATTTCTACTTTCGTAGGGTTCCACGGTCTCAACATTCTCTTCTAATGGCTCATTGTTCTCTTCTTTTCTTCGTTCTTTTCTCGCTCAATCTGTCTCCTCTACTCAGTCCTCTCTTGTTCCTACCAACGAAAACATAACCATTTGTTGGTTACTATCCTCTATTCTACTATGAGCTTCTTATTGACCCAGGGTTCATGTCTTTTGAGTTTCCAACAAAAGCCTCTAAAACTATCGGCCCTCCTGGTGAACCAGAAGGCAATACGGTACACAGATGCGTTGCGTAGTCTCACTCGAGATAGATTTAATGGGTGGTTGTAAGACTCAGGTGTTTAAAGCCCAGGATTGAGTATGCGATACGAGATTGTATTCATATCCATCTACTATGAATTGTGATTGAAACCTACTATTATTTGCGACTATGCATTACCCACAACAACTTATTTCCTTAATAGCACACCCATATGTCATATCAATATAATAACTCATTCATTCATTAAGCACAACAATTAACTGTTGAAAGAAGATAAAGATATTCAATTATTCATCACATTACCCAGATATTACTGTGGTTCACCCCTTCCTGGGCTACGTCCACAAAGATTTGGCTCCTGGCTCTTTTATTATGCTAGTTATGCATCTACAGTGTTGCATTCTTACAATTCTCTTCAGATGGGTAAGATCTATATGAGGTGAACTAGGTCGCACTAGGCTCCTCAGCCTGTGATCTAATCCTCAGATCTTCCTTCTCTCCTCTCCTCTAGATCAACAATTTACAAAACAGTTCATCGCAACATTACATATCGCATTAACTCGTACATATCTATGATTGAACAATAATGAAAAAACCAACCCCCTATGATACCTACATATCTATATTTATACATTTCGGGCTCTTCAGTCGTTTACAATGCATTACCAAAACCCTAACCCTACCAACGTTAGGTCTTCCTCCCATGCACGCATGCTCTTCTTCCTCCCATCTATCGCTTTCCTTGTGCACGCTTACTTGCATGCGCACGTGCTGTGTTTTCTTCCAGCTGTTACTTTAGTTTCTGCATGCTTTCTTTCCCCATGATCATCCTTCTTTCCACTTCGTCCTGCTACCAACAATGACCCTAGTATATATTTTATTGTCTACTTATATGTTTATTTTTCTTGTTGTGGGTCAAACATTGGTAGAGGCTTTGCTAATTTTTTCACCCATTGATCCACCTCCCTCCCTCTATTCGTCACATCATCCCCTATTCTAGCTCCTCTATGGGTGATGACTGTTATTCTAGGTCCTTTGTCATGTATCTCTTTTGATATCTTTTGTACGTTCTGATTCGAGTTCTGGTTTTGATTCCCTCTTTCCTGCCACTTCACAAGTATTTGAGGACAATATTCTATCACGTGATATAGTGATCTACAATATGTGCATGTTGTACAAGGATTCGAGCAGTCATGAGCTAAATGTCCCAGTTGATTAAAATTGTAGCAAATTATTGGACCTTTAGCTCCTCTTCCAAAATTTCCTCTCCATTGACCAAAGACAAATCCTCAGCTTCCTTGATTAAAGCCTCTTTGGTTGTTATATTGTGGACCTCCTCTTTTTGTTGCATCATTCTCCTCCTAAACTATACACATATCTAAAGTGTTCTCTCTCATAAAATCAAATGTGCGACAATTCTTCTCTTCATGCCCTATTGACTTGCAAAAGTTATGAAATAATTCCTTGGATTACTTTGGTATTTCTGCATTAATGGACACTTCATCGGATGATGTCCCCATTTCTTTCATATCGCACAGTATCCTCCTCCCGGTAATGGATTTGGTACTCCAATTTCCAAATACTACGCAAAAGTGGGGCATTCATCCTTATAGTGGCCTTCATTCCTACACTTGTTACACCATACTTGTTCCCACTTCTCCTTCCCCTTTGTAAGCTCTACTAATTGAATGGTTAAGGGAGATAACTATGTTTGGACTTGTGCCATTCCCCCACTTCTCCTACATGAGATGATTCCAACTTCATCACAATCTCCAAAGATTCAGGCTACGACGTAACCTTTTGTTGCACCAACGGGTAGTGAATGTGTGGAAATAGTCCTGTAATAAACCATTCTCTATGATGTTGATCAGGAATATGGAATGTCAACCTACCCATCACATCCTTAAACCTATGATCATAGTCCCAAACTGATTCAGTCTGCACCTGTTTGATTTCCTTCAAATCTATAATGTATTGTGACTCAAATTTTGTCTTCTTGAACTGTTTCAACAATGATTGTGTAATTTCTGTTAAAGTCCTCTCTTGACCTGTATACTAATGTGTGGCCTCTAAATGTCGTTTCCAGCTGCACAATCTTTGTAGCCTCACATTGGAAATTCTTTGCATCCCAAATTGTCTCACATAAAAATAGATGTTGTTATGGGTCCTCCGACCCAACTCCCTGGAACCCAGGCATTCTCAATGTGTTGTCTAACCTTTCCATGTTCTTTTGTGTATTACCTCTCCTCAATGATGATGGTTGACTCTGAATTGATGCAATACTCACACTTCTATGACTCAACGCACTGTTCCCACTACTTTGACTTGACACACTTCTCCCACTACTCTGACTACTACTATTCTAACTTCCTTTGTTGACTATAAGTGATTTTGAAAAATCCTCAATTGTTACCTCAGATCTTGGTGGTGCACATGGGGTCATGGATTCGACACAGGATCCAACCTCAGTAGGGATTATTGGTTATTCTATTATGGGACTGAACTGAGATTCTTCTCCCCCTTCTTTTGTGCATGGTACTTCTTGTAATACCCATATTTCCCCCAGCTTGTAATTAATCATTAATTATGATCATCATGTTATGAAATGGGAACAATGTAAATGTATTATTGTTTGAATTTCAAATAACTGACTATGGGGGTGATGCCTTGAAGTACTGGCCATGATATCACTAGGGGACAGAAATGGGAAAACTATAAGAGAGGGTTCATTATGTCAAATGACCCAAAATTTCTCCTTTTTTGGAATGATAAACCCCCTTCCAGATCTCAAGGAGAGGAATCAATTAATGAAGGAAGGATTGGTGGTTGAATACTCAATCACGCCCATGAATGGAAGCATGGTCTGACTGAAGAATGTCATCTTGAAGTACCACAGGTTCTGATAGATCGGGATGACCCAAGTTTCCTTCTGACAGAAGGAACAGGATAGGTCGATGACCATCCTGGGAAAGGATATAGATAAAATGGAGACAAGAGAAGACACAAGAGGAAGAGGCATGCACATGAGGCTTTGCAGAGAGAAGGAGAGACACCAGATGACATACATAGAAGAGAGGAGAACACGTGAGGCTCTCTAGATGAGAAGAAGATCTTTGAGAATCTTACAGGAGAGACACCAGATGATTGTGAGCTTGATGTTGAGGAGGCATCTGATAAACCTCGCAGAGAGCAGGAGAGACACCAGATGACATACATAGAAGAGAGGAGAACACGTGAGGCTCTCTAGATGAGAAGAATATCTCTAAGAATCTTACAGGAGAGACACCAGATGATTGTGAGCTTGATGTTGAGGAGGCATCTGATAAACCTCGCATAGACCGTGATAGAGAAAGAACCTATTAGAAACTATGAAATTTCCCTATTGATATCATGGTTTGGCATGGGGGTGGCCATAGTGCTAAGAGTGAATTGCTCTGAGCATATGGTTGGGTGGAAAGGTGGAGACCCATAGTCAGTTCCTTGGCTATAATATGAAATATATAAGTATTATCATACTCTGTGTATATCGATATATTGGATGCAATGATGAATGTATGAGTTTATGGTTAAGTGCTTCAGTATTTGAATAGTTATTAGAAATGATCTTTGGCTTCTCTAAACTGTTATATTTATATGATATTTGAGTTATCTCAATCTAAATGCTAGAGAGTCATGGGATGTGAAACCACAGAAGAATTGGGGTAGGATTGACTGAAACGTCTAAGCCCTGCCAATCCTTTGAATTCACCTTAGCGGCAATGTCAAGTTCATCTCTGTGGGAGAAGGGGATTTTTCCCTTCAGACTATTCACTCATCTTACTGAGTGCTCATGCCTGTGTTCTTAACCCCTTTTCTACAAAAAGGGATTTGTTCTTAGCCACTAATTTTTCCCAAAGTACCCATGTGACCAGAGCCTAGGAACAATGTGCTAGTCCTAAAGGAGCTAGCTCTTTCAGTTTCGGGACTTCGGGACTTATGATTCCAGAATCCTAAAAAATAGTCGAAGGATGAAGTCGTAAATCAATGAGGGCCATCAATCTGGGGATTCATCATGAGTCTCTTTCAGTCATTAGATCGGACATAGGAAGGGAAGTGTTAATCGCTTCGATGAAGCACTACTTCGGGATAATAGGAATTGTCTAGCACCGACACTCCTGAATGTCGGAGTCACGGAGTTAATCTAGACCGTTGTAACTAGAGGTACATGTTTCCACAGATCCATGGTTATCCGTAATTCTGGGTATTCAACGATGTAGACTCACGTGAGTTTCCCCCAAAGGTCTGCAAGTCAGAGTAAATACTAGTAATAGATGATAGTTACGTGTGGCGATAGATTCAGTGTGGTCTGGAAGGAAATATGGAAGATATATGCCGAACTCACGGATTCCAAATTGTCTAAGTGACGAGGAACATTGGACGAACAGGTACGTGGCAAGAGATCATGTGGTCTGGAGACTTTATACTCTGGAATAATTTGGCCAAGGGTTTTCAAGTAGTGAAAATCATCGAAGTTGCGAACATTGTTACACATTATTTTGGTCACCCCCGTGATCAACTAACGATATGTGCATAACTCACTTCTATGTTCCCTGAAGTTACTAAAATGAGACTTTCTCCATGAAGAAGTGAATCATCTTTCTTTTCTTAAAAAACATATCAAAGGATATCGTCGCACCTTGCTAAATTCTTGGGGTGCGACGATGCTTGATCATCACATGTTGCACCAAAACTGGATTGCGGCGTCACTGCAAGCTGCTTGTGCATAGGGTGCGATGATGCTCAAACAAGAGAAAAAGGTGAAATTCACAAAAGTTCTAGAAGGGAATCTTCTAGAAGATGAGGTGGTCTCCGATCAATTTGGATCTTAATCGCTTCTCTAATTTAGTAAGATCATCCTAATCTCCTCATCAATCCCTCTTTCACCCTATATAAAGATGGATCTCTCATGGGAAAGGCTAGGTTTTCTTATGCATGAAGAATTATTCTAAATATTGTACTTGTGATAGCTTTTCTTTAGCTCTCCAAGTCAAGTTGTGAATGCTCTTCATCAAAAGCATTGGAGAAAAGGTGTGTGTGTTGAATAAAAGGGCCATTGGAAGGGACCTTGCAACATTAAGGCATGGGTTGTACTCTCCACTTTCATTCAATATAATGCAGTAATACATTTATTCCCTATAAAGGTGTCTCTAATTTTATTGTATAACTCCTTGATCTTATACATAGACTTCATTGGAATATATATTGTTGTTCTCTCTCTTTGTTGGTTTGTGCTTCTTATCAAGTTCACCATCCCAAAAATCCAAAGATGGAGCAAGGACGACACTAGCGAGGATAAAATGTCCTTTAAATGGTATGTCATATGTCCCTCTCTGAATTAGTTTATATTACAATGAAATCTAAGGTGAAACTTGTATTCTTCTCTGTTTTGTTCTAGCTTCTTGTTGAAGTTAGGGAGATTAGTTTGTGTTTTCACTTACTGATTTGTCCGATAAAAAAATCAGCGACCATACTGGGGATCGTCCTCTTTTGGATTTTGTTTCCTTTTTTTCTTTTAGCTTTCCTTCTTTTGGTCAATTTCATTCTATGAGTCTTTGCCCTGACTTGTCATTGTTTCTTGGGGTGAACTTTTGGTATGCTTGAGTGATTATTTGCAGCTTGGTTTTCATATTTAGCCTGAATTTGATCATTTCTCAAGCGTTGAGAGTCATTTTCATAAGCTTCATATTTTAATATTTCACTTCTTATTGCAAGGATATAATATTGAGGCTTCATCCTTGAGTGCTTGTTAGATAAGTTGTTATTGATCTTTTGTGAGTTTTGGATTGTTGTTGATTGGAAAATGATTTTTTATTTCATTAGACAAATAAATTTTTCTTACTTTTCATTTTTGGTTTCATTATGAGTTTAATTTGGGAAATAGTGTTGTGAGTGCATTCATCTTCTTGGAAAACTCTTTCTTTTTGAATTGTATATCTATTTTTATTTGAAAAGAAAAGGATTGAATTTTGTTCTTCTATTAGTAGTCTTTACAAGAAATTTTTTCATTCAAATATTTGGAAAAGAGAAAATTGGAAAATTTAGTAGCTTTGATTGTTTGGAATTAATATCGTTCAAAGATTGAAGAAATCATGTTTTGTAACTTATTGTATTATGGAAAACGAAACCTTATCCCTTATGTAATTAGAGTTCATCAAATGAAAAGATTGCATTTCATATCTCTTTTCATTTTGTTGGGTCAAGATCAAATACTTCATCAGTTTCATCTTCGTTTCCCTTTTTTGAGTAAGCAACAACCATTAAAATTTAGAGTAATTTTAAAATCTATCTAACAACTTTTATTTTCTAGAAATTTTATACATAAACATTAGCTAGGGTTAGCACTTTGGAATAGTTTGTGAGGCACACTCTCCAAAGCATCAAAACACACAACAATATCTTGTGATAGGGAGAGTTAAATCCACTTGCTACATTTTGTCTTGGGAATCCCTTCTAACACAAGGGTCAATCACGAGGTCGCATTAGGGCTGAAAGAGTTACTCACCCTTCTTTGTTGGTCTTAGTGTAGAGATTGTGCATATTATTGGGGGTCACTTGAGAAGAAAATCCTCTGTGAACCTTCTCGAGGCGATTTCAGGCTTAGATACCCTACCCTTACGAGTGGATCAGACTGTCGACTACTTCCCCAGGCATCATTGTCATATTTGGTAACCTTAGTGGCTTATCTCTTTAGAGTATTTACATGAGGTGAGTGTGGAGGGGAAAGTATTCACAGTACTTGGAATCAACGTTGGCCAAACTCACTCGAGCTCCTTGGAGGGTATACCCAGGATTATGTGTGGGAGCTTGTGCTAGGGTGTAATTCCGTTAAGTAGGTCGTCAACGTAACTTTTCCACCTGCTTTATCCCAGCCC
This sequence comes from Picea mariana, assembly GCA_032191745.1. NCBI lineage: Eukaryota > Viridiplantae > Streptophyta > Pinopsida > Pinales > Pinaceae > Picea > Picea mariana. Next base: position 10,467 of record JASDQU011442816.1, on the reverse strand, counting down.
CTTCTTGTATTGATATTGTGACATTGGATTTCATCACCAACTAGTGATTTAGAAATAAGAAGGTTCTTTTGCATGCTTGATATCTAGATTTTATTAGTAGAGTGTTGTTTGTTTCTCTAGTTGTCCATAGATTTATTTCATTCTTTATTCGGTGCGGCCAACATCATCCCTCGTCGTTCACGTAGGATGCAAGGGTTACCTTCAAAAGAGCCGGAAGAATACGCTCCTTTTCTTCCTAACTCACCAGAGGGTGATTCTATTGAAGGAGCAGTCAATAGCGATGCATCCTTCGAGACCAGAAGTTCTACTCCATTTGTAGAATCAACACTTCCTGTAAATCTGGTATTGAGTGTTATACAAGATCCACCTTTTCTCCGAATAAACACTTCGGGAGACGTTGTTGTTGAAGACTATACTAGAATACCTATTGGACCTTATGCAGATTCTGGTGTGGTTGAGCCACCCTTTCAAAGTGAATCATTTAGAACTTCAGTTCATACTAATGGAATATTTAATTCTAGCTCATTCCTCGTCCATTCTTTTTGGAGGACCTCCTCGGGACATGATATTTTTGATAAACTAGGAATGATCCCAAATCAACCTATGTCATCACATACACCTATTACTTCTACTTCTTATACAATACCTTTAGATCATTTTACTGGCATGACCAGTAATTTTGTTATGGTTTCAGACTCATTGTTGGTTGGTACTCATACAATTCTTCCCCTTTAGCTCACTAGCTCTACCACGGTCCCACAAGTTACACATGTTCCTGCCAGAAGTACAGTTATAAGTCAAGATCCTATTGGAATGCCACTTCCGCCTAGATCAATTCCATCACTTACACCTAGGTATAATGCTCTTCATAGTTTTATTGTTAATCCTTCCCAGAGTCCATTCGGAGAGACTAATATTTTTGTTCCACCCGGGTATAATGTTTCTAGTGGTTTTGTTCCCACACCTACCTAGGTTCACTACAAAGGTCCTAGCATTCCTCCTCCACCTCCATCTGGAGGATCTAATCGCCTGGCCCAAGTAGCTCCAATCAAATTGGAGGCACAAGTCATTCTGAAAAGATTTAAGGTGTGAACAATGCTGAAAAGAGCATTGTGTGCCACCTAAATAAAATTGGACATTCGTTAAATCTACCACAAGGTTCACACCTTTCGAGTTAGTATATGGTATCTAAGCTATTCTGTCGATTGAATGTAAAATCCCATCTTTGAAACTAGTTGTTGAACTTCTCCCTAACACTTCAGTCGAAGAAGAACGTCTCTTGTATTTGATGCAATTAGACGAGACTTGTTGTCATTTTTCATTAGTCATAGAAACTCAGAAGAGATGTGTCAAATCTTAATACAACAAGCATGTCAAACCGCGTGTTTTTTTTTAGGGTGATTTAGTTCTCCTTTACGAACAAGATCATGACTTATTGGGGGCCGTTAAATTCAATCCCATGTGGTGTGGCCCTTATATCGTTAAATATGAGTGTTGGAGAAAGGGGCTTATGAGCTGGTGGATTATGATGGAATTCCTTTGGGTGAATCCACAAATGGGCTTTACTTGAATAAGTACTATGCTTAAAATATTGTTTGCATGTTTGCTTTGTATTTTTAGTGTATCATACTCTAGTGTGTGCTTTTTTCGTTTCGTGTTTTGCCTCTAAGCTGCTTACCTTACCTTGTTCTTGGTTTCCATATGTTGGTGTCCTTGCTACCCTATATCGTCTTTGTTGATGGTGCTATTCATAGTACTCAAAACCTAGTGTCTGTTGCATGGGAAATCTATGCACCTACAGATGACTTGATTAGTCTACACGGTGTTTTCCTTGGTTGTGAAACTAATAATATCAAGGAATAGAGTGAAGTTATTGAGTTATTAACTGACGCCATTTTATTTTGCATCCACCATCTTATTGTACATCTCGATTCACAACTAGTGGTGTTGCAACTGAGCAATGTTTATTCCATCCGAAGTCCTACATTGTTACGGGTATACTTTAGAATTCGCCTCTTGGAAAGACATTTTGATTATATTGAATATCAACATATTCCTAGATGTCTAAACACATTAACATATGCATTGGCTAATTATGTTTTATATATAAATTTGTGCCATTTATAAGTCCAAACACACATTTAAAAGACAACTAAGCCGGTAGGAACTTTATATTATAACATCAAAAGTTACAAAAAAGTGTTTGCCTTGAGACAAAAATATCAAAGTATTGAAGCACATGGCTTCATATACATATGCATCAAGGATTATGCTTGCTATAACAAATGAATGCCCGTGCCACTCGATGGAGCAGTCGACCAATGGATGTTGATACACCAATTGTATGGAGTTGGTAGTGCCAAGGTAACTCCTCCATAGTGATGTCAGGGATGTTCATGGTCAATCCCTCAAGATTTTGTTCGATCTCCTTGAGATCCTCAAAAACCACCCCTCGGCCCACCACTGTGCCTATCTCTCCTCATCTCTGAATAGGAGATGATCCTGGAGGTCGGAAAGGCACCACGTCTGCATTGTTGAGAGAACTTGATTAGTCTCGAATAAATAACAAAAACATTTTATAATTGAAATACAAAAAACAACATATAATGAAAAAATTATTCTTACCTATCTCTCCTCACTGAGAACCCTAAGGTAATGCCAAGTTGGGGTCTCCACAGAAGTCAGTCCCAGAATATGCATAGTCCTCAACCATAACAATATGATCCCTTAGCCACTGGCAGAAAGATTGGTTATATGTAACGATTGGCACGCCTCCATGACGAGCCATCAAAGCTACCCATCTTTTCATTCTAGGATCCTGTGGAGTGGGTATTCCCCATTCCACATGTTGTAGCAACAAAATGGGGACCCTCTCTAGGAAGAAGGATACCAAAATAGATCCATACCTGAACTGTTTCAATCGACCGGTCCTACACTTTGTCAATTGTTTCTTCATGTTTTTTAGAAGACCCTCACACCAATTTAAAACCTGGGGCTCCATACACTCGATAACATACTGAAAATGGATATGTAAATCCATGTGAGGAGCCGCACTCTGTCCCATCCGAGTGGTAGTGTAGAGGATAGTTCTCAAAAGAAAATCTCGAGCATCCTTTAAGGAAACTTTGCCACTATGCTTCTTTGTACCAGGTACGTAGTGATGTGCTACATAATAATTCATGGGTTCACCACTACCTCTGCTTCCCGATAGTGATACTTGAGAGCCTCAACGAGATAATCCAATCAAGAATTAAATTTCATCAATATCTAAGGTGAGTGTATGCACACCCACATGAAAATATTGCTCATTGACGTCCCACATGTGGACTAAGTATTCCAATAATCTAAATTGGTCTCTCATGCCCAGAACTTTGAAATTTTTCAAAAAGCCACACTCTTGGAGTGCCATGATAGTGCCCAGATCATTCCTGGAAAAATAATCTTCTTCCTCGTGCTCTCGTTCCCTCCACTCGAGCATAATGACCGATGAAAACCTGCCAAACAACATTAAAAGGTAATTAGATTCATCAAAATTTCAAAGTTGGGGGTTTTCCTAGCTCTATCTCTCTTTTTAAATTTGGAGTTGTAGTCGTCATAGGGGCTCTTTTTCCCACAATGCAGCGTCGTCACACCCTAGCCATGGGGCCCCTGCGACGATTTGGGATCATCGCAATTCACGATAGGGTGGGCCTGCGATGATCTCAAAGTTCAATAACCCTTGTAAAATTGCCCATAACTCAAAATTCAACCATTAAAAATGAAAAATTCAACTATGAAAAGAGAGAGGGGAAGAAGAATACATACTTCATGGAAGTAGCTCGAGAAATCGTCCACCGAGTGCTCCAGAATCATCACTTGAAAATCGGAGTAAAAAGGGGGGTTTTGGCACTAGTTTGGTGAAAATACAAATGAAATGGTAAATAAACTAGTTTTGACCTATTTTATTCACTTTTTTACCATTTTAATTTCAAATTAAATTAATCTTTAAATATTTTTACCTATGCCCTAAACCTAATGAACTTTGCAAAGTGTCTCTATTGTAGGTTGAGAGATCCGAGGACCAGACTTTTTATATGGATCCTTCCTTTTTGGTCATTTTTTCATTTTTTTATAATGTACATATACTTTTAGGTTTTTTCAGGAAAAACTCCGAGCATGGTCTTAATTCTTTCTCACGCTCGTGAAACTATGAGAATGTAATCGAGTAACCTTTATCACTTTTTTCAAACTCATAAAGGTAATATGAAAAACGAACCCTATGGAGTCTCCTTTAATCTCTTTTCAAGATCTTTAAACACGAAAATATAGTCAAGCGACCTTGTTATTTTCATGCTCATAAAAGTATTTGAAGAAAACGTCTGATGAGAGGTATATTATCTCTTTTTTTTTCTCGTCATACTAACTTACGAAAAACATACATTTTGGAGTTTTCTTTAAGTGTTTTTCAGACTCTCTAAACATGAAAAACCCCTGAGTTTTCTTTCTTTGGACTTGTAAAACAAGCATCGAAATGCCCATACAGGATCGAACCACTCCTTCCTAGGGTTCGTTAAAAATACTTCGAGGGACTGATCCAAAGAATGAGCTTACATTACAAGCATATGTTATCCTCCTCAAGCTTGTGTAAAAATAATGAGGTACTCTCCAGAAATTGTGGGGGAAAATTGGGAAAGAAATGTATATCTATATCTGTGTTAGTGGTAGTAAGTCGGTCTTGAACATGAAACCCCTCTTCATCATTGTATCCAGGTTGGGAAATCCACTTGTCTCTCGTTTGACCATCTACAAGTCCATATGTTGGGTCCTCCTTGAGTTAATGTTACCAAGACAATTGTTGTGTCATTCATATGTTCAAGAGAATTTCAACCTAAAAAAGCCTTCTATCGAGTCGACCATCTGCAGTCCTCAAATTGTTACCATGTCGACCTTCCCTGAGTCAATCCTATATCAATTTATGCTCTGATCTACTTCAAATTTTTTACATATTTCGTTTCATTGATGGGGGATACATTAAGGCCCTCCTGTGATGAGTCTTTTCCTATCGACTTCAACTCATTATCCAGAAATTAGACTTAGAAATCATTTAGTACCTTGGAACCTGCATGCCTCAATGGAAGGTCTCCTCATTTTCAACAATGGGTTCACATAATTGGCCCCTGATTGGAAGATTCCATCGAGTATTCAACTTCAACTCATTAATTCACATTTTTTGGACTATTCTAGAGCACCTTGGGGGTCATTGAAATCAATGGTGATTTCTCATGCAATTGTTAATGGTATCCATTAATGACCGGTAATCAAGTGGTTTCTACCATGTTTGACTTCGACACATGTAATCACATCGCTAGATTCGTACTTCAAGGCGATGGAAATGAAGACCCTGTATCTCACCATATCAATCCAGGTTGCGATGGAGTATTGATAAGTTTGTACTGACACATAGATCCACTTGTGTATGTCTCGTGGCTATGTCCAAATTTGAATTTTTAGAGCATAGATCCACAATGTATTTCTCGTGGCTATGTTGAATCATGATGACATAAATCCACAGTGTATGTTTGGTAGCCATCACTCACTTGACACTTATGATTAGAGTCACTTGTAGTCTGAGTATGGGAATGCCTACCTCATAAGATGATATATTATTATGTAGATGCTTTGCAGGTTCCCAATCAATGCACTCCTTGTTTTTGACACACACATTCTACAAAGTATTTCAGTTGACATGGGTTCCAACTTCATACTTTGGGGGGAATTCTATTACACATTATTTTGGTCACCCCTGTGATCAACTGAAGATATGTGCATAACTCACTTCTATGTTCCATGAAGTTACTAAAATGATACTTTCTCCATGAAGAATTGAATCATCTTTCTTTTCTTAAAAACCATATCAAAGGAGATCGCCACACCCTGCTAAATGCTTGGGGTGTGACAATTCTTGATCGTCACATGTTGCACCAAAATTGGACTACGGCATCACCGCAGGATGCTTGTGCATATGGTGCGATGATGCTCAAACAAGAGAAAAAGGTGAAATTTACGAAAGTTCTAGAAGGGAATCTTCTAGAAGCTGAGGTGGCCTCCGATCGGTTTGGATCTTACTTGCTTCTCTGATTTAGTGGGATCATTCTAATCTCTTCATCCATCCCTCTTTCACCCTATATAAATATGGATCTTTCATGGGAAAGGCTAGGCTTGCTTATGGATGAATAATTCTGTTAAATATTGTACTTGTGATAACTTTCCTTTAGCTCTCTAAGTCAGGTTGTGAATGCTCTTCATCAAAAGAATTGGAGCAAAGGTGTGTGTGTTGAATCAAAGTGCCATTGCAAGGTACCTTGCAACATCAATGCATGGGTTGTATTCTCCACTTTAATTCAATATAATGTAGTAATACATTTCTTCCCTATAAAGGTGTCTCTACTTTTATTGTATAACTCCTTGATCTTATACATAGACTTCATTGGAATATATATATCGTTGTTCTCTCTCCTTGTTGGTTTGTGCTTCTTAAAAGGTTCACCATCCCACAAATCCAAATATAGAGCAAGGATGACACTAGCGAGGATCAAATGTCGTTTAAATGGTATGTCATTTGTCCCTCTCTAAATTAGTTTATATTACAATGAAATCTAAGGAGAAATTTGTATTCTACTCTATTTTGTTCTAGCTTCTTGTTGAAGTTAGGGAGATTAGTTTGTTTTTGCACTTATCAATTTGTCCGATAACAAATGTCGAAATAGATCTCGACTATTGATAGGAAGAGGACACGTGGCACCAGATTCGAGAGTCCAGAGACTTAGCTCTTTGGGGGATTTGCGTTGAGAGGATTTGGTAAGCTCCGAAGTTGGAGCCTCGAAGTAATGAGAACTGTAGATCTATGGATATACGTGGAATATTACAGACCGTTATATTAGAGGAGTGTGCAGTTATCAGTCTATGATGAGGTGGCTTGATGACATCATTCGATGTAGTATTGACCACATTATGCATGCCATGTGTCACCCAGTTTTGGAGGATTCACATAACCATTGTGCATGTTATAGAATGACACATTTCACCCCCTATCGAGGACATGTGTCACCCTTTGACCCTCGCTACGTGTCAACTCTTATTTCGTGCCTGCCTAGCCAACATGGCTAGTGACATAATTGGGACTCCAATATTTTGGATAACTTCAACGTTCGAAAGATTTTGGGCATGGTACAATATGGGAACGTTCAATATAAATCGTCGATTGCCAAAGGTCCAAAGCCACGTGGCGATATTTCAGGAGATTTGAGTGTAGGTTGATAAAGGAAGGTCCAACGATGATCACCGATTTTTGAATGACGATGGACCAACAATGACCATCGACTGATGAAATGCTGAAACATAGGACGTTCAACGCAAAACGTCGATCGTCAAAGGGCTAAGGCGACATGGAGATATTTTGGGACTTCGAGGATTGGGAAAATGGAGTGTTTCACATCGAACGCTGAAGCCCCTTTTTACTATAGGATATCGGTGGAGGACGAGGACTATTGATTTCCTCCGTTGTTTGACGATCTGAGAATTTGAAAATAGTTTTGGAACTCCCGAAGTTCGGGAACTTATGAAGTTCCAAAACCTTTGCTAACACAGGATCTTAGCTCCCGATTTTCATCCTGAGGTCACGAGGAAGACCCAACTAATCGGTTCAAGTGCACAGTGAAAGATGTAAGTCTCAAGGGAGATGATTAAGAAAAAAAATTTTAAGTAAGGGACTGAAAATGCACCAAGGAAAGTGAAAAATTGATTCCCCATCCATAGAAATGGTATTTATGGGTTGGGTGTGTTACACTTCTACAATCTGGACTATTGTGCAAGGTCCTCTCCACTCATACTCATTCCACAGATCTCCTTTCTCAGCCTGATTCTTCAACCTTTTGTACATTCCTCCACTATGCAGTACTACAAAATCTTCGTCTTCGTCTGGTATGACTTCTTCATTTCTTTGCATCCTCAATTCCTGCCTTCCGTGTTCGTATTTCTCTTCAATTATTCCTACCTTTAGTCCTTCCCTTGGTCATCCCCCAGTTCCCTTATGTGAGCGAAACCCCTCAACAATCGGATTACACTTTCATCACACATTTGTCGCATAGCAAAATCTTTATCTAGGTACCCAATGATTTCATAAACCTACCGTGTCAACCCTTAAAGAAATCCCTTTCTGCAATATTATAGGACTGTGTACAATCTATTGAAAATTCACTAACATAACCCACTAGTATGTTATTTAACCAGAAATAAGCTACGTGGGAAGTCTTATTACTACATAATTCAATTGTCTTACCAACTTAGGGGTCTAGTTCCTCGACATTGTTGTACGATATACTCTGGTATTATTCACTAATATTTCTAACCATTCAACTAAAATAATCGAAAATTCTCTGAAAAAAAATCTCATACATCTCTGTGTACACATATCTTTGCATCCATTGTTCATAGTTCACCTGAGGATTTCTATTCTCTTTCCGGGAAAATTATCTTTCCTTCCATTCTAGCCACTCAACAATGGCTTTCTTAGTCGGCCTCCAAAACATTCCCTCAATCATGGATTTCGGGTCCCGACAATAGATCCATCTGTTGGAGCACAATTGTAAATCCCTAGGTTCAAGTTATCTAACTGACAAAACCCTTCAGATACTGGCCCTTTCAGCATCACCTACATGAAAGTGAAGTCTACCCGAGGTATCTACTAGGACTGTAGGAACCAAGTTTCTGCAGGGATGAGGGGATGTGAGGCCATCAATATGTTCATTCATATTTGTATACCCTATGTGCAATATTTAGTGTCTCTCATCCCTTGATTAATTTACAAATTTAATTATACAACACCATTATAATGACGACTACGACATAGACCATTCACTGAGACATTCATAATTACAACACATCAATCATATAGTAAACAGAGCCAGATCTAATCATGCATAAGAAGACATCCATGAACAATCACATGAAAGACACATTCAGACATAGGGTTTAACGTGGTTCACCCAACCCTTGGGCTACATCCACAACAAATGGCTTATTTATTATTCTTTCTTTCAATCAACTTGATCTTGTGCACTTCACTTACAATATATACATCAGGCTATCATTCCCCATCCTGCTTAGTTTTTATGCAATCCAAGACTCTCTCGGAAATCATCTCTGCTAAACCTTCAGACATAGACTCTCTCTCATTCTTAGCTTATCAACTCAACTTCAGTAATATAATATCTCATCCCATCAACAACTCCAACAACCAACCCTATTCTTCCCAACCCATTACATATTTATACATAGAATTTAGGGCTCAAAACCCTACTCACTTATCCCAAAACCCTATGACAACTCATGATGACTCATTACAACTCATGAGAACTCATTGTTCGGGCATACTTTTCCTACCTTTGCGCCTGCATGCTTCTTTTACATTCACAATTGTTTTCATTCCTTCTTTTGTGCACCTATCTAATTTTGCATGCCTAACTGTTGGTCTTCCTACTTTTTTGCATTCCCTTAAAACGTAGTTCTTCAATCTACCTGTCCAATAGAGGTATACATCCATTCTCTTTTCTTGTCTTCTACCTAGGACTAAGATCCCACATAAGATGTTCATTCTTCATGGACAACCATGGGGGGCATTATTGATCAATGCCATTGGCCAAACATAATAATTGGTGTTTTGTAGGGGATATGAATTAAATCCATCCATATCTATTCTAAATTGGAGGCTGTGTACTTCATCCTTGAATTTATTGATCCATGCATCCTTAATATCCTTCATGACTATTGAATCTGTTGGGATTCTCATAAGTCCTGACTCACTTCTATGTGAGGCATTCCACCCGTGTAACTGTTGGATCATGTTGTCATTGATGCCAATGGTTTGATTGATTGATGTCATTGATTGATGTCAAGTGATTGATTGATGCCAAAGGATTGATTGATTGATGATTGATGTAATGTNTATCATGATTTATAAGGTGCACAAATGGATGAACTCCAAAGTGGTCCCCTTATGGTGAAAGCCCTCATGGGAAGACGCTTTGCGGATTGAGTTATCCTAGAAGAATGGTTGGAGGACCCATGCCCTCATTATTGTATTATCATGATTGATAAGGTGCACAAATGGATGAAATACAAATTGGTCCCCTTATGGTGAAATCCCTCATAGGAAGATGCTTTGCAGATTGAGTTATCCTAGAAGAATGGTTCGAGGACCCATGCTTGTATCTGGAATAATGAGATGAAGATCAAGGAAATTGTTGGTGAAACTATTCTGTATGGATAGTGCTTGTCATGCCATTTTCGATGGTATGTGGAATGTGACATAACTCCTCATGGTTTGAGAGTTATGGCCTTACGAAGATGAAGGATCCCCACATGAAGGCTTGAAGCCCCCAAGGTCAAAGAAGTCAAAGTGACCTAAAAGAAGAAATCATTAGTTAAATG
>JASDQU011442814.1:9344-21014 GCA_032191745.1 Picea mariana | reverse complement strand
TTGCATGTAAATTTTGAGGTACATTACAATAATCCTTTTTGGATCCTCTTTTTTTTACTATTTGGCCTAAATGGACTTTGTTTGAAATGTTATTCGCATGGTTATATTCTCTATTGAGACTATCCCCTATCATGTTAATATTTCTATTTGATTATGTAATTTATCTAGAAGCCCATGTTTCCCCTTCAATTTTAAAATAATGTAAACTAAGCCTAATCCCTTTGGTTTACATTTCCTATACACTATTGGTTTTGTTTCATATGTACATTTATATTGTGCTATTATTTCCATGTGTGTAGATAATTCATCTGGGATCCTTTTTTCTCATCCTTATTCTCACCACTCATTGTTGTTACTTTATGTATAATTAATCAAACTTGCATATAGGTAACCCTTCCCTTAAAATGTGTTTCATTATCCTTGTTCCATCCATCATAATATACATGTATGAACCCCCTTCCCCCATTTAATTAAGTCGCATAGCCTAGACACCTTTGTATTCACCCTTGCTCGATGGTAGTGGTTTACCTACATGGTTTCCTTGCATTAGTAACCCTTGTATTCTTTTTCACCCATGCCACCTTTTCCCCTTTAGGATACAGATTTTTTATACTCCATGTATCACATTTTAGACTCAATCACATTATCACCACAATTATTTCTTTCTTTCCTTGGACTTCCAAGAAATTTTTGTTTTATTGAAATTATTTGCTTCACTTCATCGTGTATCATTTGTCCTCTACCTAATCCATATTATGAATACCATTTTCAATGTTAATCATGATTGACCATTGAGTTTTATTGACCATCATATATGTTTGACATCGATTGACTATGGTTGAATTTGGTTAACCATGATTAATAATGGTTAAATATGGCTGAAATTGTTGGATTTTCATCAATATGGTTGAATTTTGTTGGTCATTTTGGTTGACATTGGTTGTTTATCTTTGGTTGAATTTATTTTACATGGATAACTGTGACATCCCGCTCTTGCACCTTGAGCGAACTTATTCTTTGAGGACACTTGCTCGCAAGTGATCTGGATTATTATACTGTTAAAAAAATTGATTTTGATTATGAGGCGTTATGGGTTGATGACATGTTGTTTTGTTGCATTGACATAGATAGGTGATATTGACTCGGTTTTACTGAGTGTGAAGGATTTAAAACCTTGAGGATGCAGAGGCATCGATGGAACCCTTTGGACTCTCGATCGAGTCAGGGAGGGAACTACTGGGGTTTGATTGTTTTATATGTGATATTAGTGCATATGATTAGATGATATGATATGGATATATATTTATGACATGATTTGTTGATGATACAGGCTAACGATAGCTTGCCGACAAGACTCACATGTGGATAAGAGGGGTCACGCACGAATACCAGAGATTTTCAGAGAGAGGTGTGGACAGCAGCCCTACCATAGCTTACTAGCACTCGCATCGTGGCTCAAACTGTAGGTTAACAATTACCTAGTTCGATAAGACCCATGATGCCGTGAGGGCCGACTGTGACAGTCACTCATGATGATTCTAAGGGGCGCGCAATAAGGAAGGGGCCTTATTCCTTAGAGGCCCTTAGTCTCCCACAAGATCACCTAGCGGTGTATTGAATCCAGGGGTTTTTGATGTCTACCAAATCAATGAAGAGGCAAGTGGAACCCTTGGAGCACCTAGTGCATCCTGAAGGGCAAGTCATGCAAGAGAAACATAAAGAGGCGAGTGGCACCCTTGGAGCACCTAATGCATCCTGAAGGGCAGGTCACGTTATTATTTAATAATTGGGTAAACCTAGATGGCTTTAGGATGAGTAATGTGTTAAGGAAGATTAAAACATTTCCCCTAATAAAATGTCACCTGGCCTAGGAAAATAAAGTATAGGTCTAAATTATACTTGTGATAAATTTATATATATATATATATATATATATATAATAAATAATAATGATAATCTTCATTAATCTTCTGACAAGAAGCAGGTAAGAAATTAAAATGATTTATAAAATCTTTTGGGATAAAACTTTAAAAGGGGAAATAATTGCTTTAGTATATTATGCTAATTAGAATTTATTGATTAAAAAGAAAAAGGAAAAAGGGTAAGTTTTTGCACATGCCTTTTTGAGTTTAATAAAAAGGGGAAATATGGAAATCTGAAATAATTCGGAAACCAGGAAAAGCAGGAATATAAAAAAAAAGGGGAAACACAAGGAAAAAGTAGATGGTCTAACTTAGTAAGGTATCTAGCATTTAATAACTTTCTAATTTAAACTCAACTAGTAATTTAATATGGGGGAAAGTCATTAAAACTTGTAAGGGGATATGGGGACACCTAGGAGCGATTCTAGGTGTGCTTTTAGGTGAGTGAGGGAAATAGGGGTAATTAATTAATTAATGAAATTAATTTATGGAGGAATGAAACGGATGGGTGACACATGTATGGGGAGGATTTTTATGAATTAATTTATTTAAACATTAAATAAAATGGGATTTTGGGAAAGTAAGGGACTTCAAAACTCTATATAATGGAGGGAGGAAAATGATGATGGGTCTCTTATGTTTTTCGTAACGTTACGATGCAGAAATCTATACTTGAATAACTTAGCTTGTGGGAGTTGGGATACCCATCTTAGTGAGGAGTGGTAGCTCGGCCTTGCAAGGTGAGCTGGGAGCTAGTTGATTCTCTGGTTAGTGTCTGTGTCCCTTTGCATCTTAGGGGGACTGAGAGGGAATAATAGTACCCCTAGCATTGGTTGGGAGGTACCGGTAAAGTCTCATTGGTCAGCAAGTGGGAGTTGCATAGAGCGCGCGAGACACCAACTCATAGTGGGCGATTGGGCAACGATACACTTTCTTTTATTTCTGCGTGGTAGATTGTTAGTATGATTTATGCTTTCAGTTTTGTATGCATAATCAAGTAAAAAATATGATAGTCTTAGCATTATAGTTGATGACTGAAATGTCCCCATAGCCTTATCTTGATGATTGATTGATTTCCTATGGCCTTCGATCCTGGCATGTATTCACAGTCCTGAGGTTTATTGGTTGCGATGATTGCAATTTATTTTTTCCTTCATCCCTAGCTCATCAGTCCACACCTGAGCAGTCAACCAGGAGCCTGATCTACGTTCATCGCTTCTGTGTTAATAGACCTATGGATCTCAATGCCCTACTTTTCTATGCATGGATGATGAGCGAAGGATGTTCCTGTCAGTCATCTACCTCTATTGTTCATCCTTGGATAATTGTTGGTCTTTTGTCCTAATGTGTTTAATTAACCCTACAAAATTTGATTGATGGGAAAATTTTCTTTAAACTCAACATTTTTTTATATCTCGTTGTTAACTCATTTTACACCTCATTTTTATATCTTGCTAGACATTTACTACACTTTTATATCTTGTTTTGTTTACCTAGTGATTGTTACTTCTTCGGCTGCACTTCGTTGACTTGGGGGTGAAATTTGCCCAACAAACCTTTTTATTTATGGTCAATGGTTTTGATTGGCAGGTGCTTGACAAAGCTACATGTTTCTCATTCTAGACAACCTGTGTGTATTGGTTAATAAGAATTTTACTTCTAGGTGTTTTATTGAATGGTTAATCTAAGTGTATTAAGTTTTTGGATGTTTTAACCTCAGTGAAATTTTGACTGTTTAAACTCAGTGATTTGATTTATTGAAGTTTAATATCTCTATGATTTGACCAATAGACCAACTTTTTTATCCCAGAATTTTACAGCATCTTCCCCAATAATTTACCATAAAGTTACCTAATTTCGATGATTGGAGTAACTCCTGTTAACTACCACAAATTTTTAACTTGTCTAACAAGGTTTTCCCCCCTTATTGTGTAGCATATATGATTGACTGGGATTGTTGTTGAAGGGACACATTCTACCCTTAATTGTTGATTGAGTTTTGTTGTTGATGGACCATGAATTTGCATTAATGTTGACTATGTTAGCTGCTGGAATGACCACGATTTGGACCACGAATTTTTCTTTAGATGATTAACTGTGTTTTTTGTTGGTATGACCATGATTTTGACCACAAATTTTTCCTTAAATGATTGACTATGTTTGTTGCTAGAATGACCACAATTTGGATAATGATTTTTTCTTATATATGAATGATGGAAAATGTAAATTTCCTTCTGGCATGTATGCACAGTAATTTTTCTTATATATTAAATGATAGCAATGCAAATTTCCTTCTGGCATGTCTGCACAACGATTTTTCTTATATATTAAATGATAGCAATGTAAATTCCCTTCTGGCATGTTTGCACAATGATTTTGCTTATATATGAATGATGGCAAATGTAAATTTTCTTCTAACATGTTTGCACAAGGATTTTTCTCATATATGAAAGGATAGAAATGCAAATTCCCTTTTGGTATGTTTGCACTACAATTTTTCTTATATATTAAATGATAGCAATGTAGTTTCCATTCTGGTGCATTTTTCTCAATGATTTTCCTTTTAAATGATGACAGTGATGTGGTTTATTTCTGGTGCATTTTTGCACAACGATTTTCCTTTTAATGTTGATGGAAATATAGTTTCCTTCCAGTGTGTTTTTCACAACGATTGCCTTATTTATTAATGACAACAATGGAAATCCTATATCGTGTGTATGTACAATGATTTTTCCATATTTATAAATGACAACTCCCTTTTAGTGGCTAGATGATAGCCTTCCGAGACCTCCAGTTTAATCATGGACAACATTTAATTGAATAGAACCGCCTTTCATGTTTAAACAACCTTAAATGGAGCATAACCATATTTAATTGGTTTAGATAGCCTTCAACTGAATAGACAACCTTGATTGACTAGACAACCTTACTTCTTTCATGGACAGTTGTTAATTTAATTTAATTAGACTTGTCAATTTGGTTTAATATTGATTAAAGAAGACTTGTCGAATTGATGAGAATTTAACGTTAATTAGAATGAATTTAATGATTTAATTATAATTTAGATTTGCCTAATTGATTCGTAGTTGATACTATTTCGATTGAATTTAACGACTAAAGTGTAATGTAGAATTGTCAATGGATTTGAAAGTAATGTTTTTTAGATTAAAATGAATGAATGAGGTGTAAGGTAGAATGTCGATTGGATTTGTATTTAAGGTTAATCATATGGTACCTTAAAGACTAATTTATAATTTAGACTTGCTAAATTTAGATGGACAATCAATGTCAAAACAACTGTAACTGTTGACTAGTTTAAACTAGATGAATGGATGGGTCGTTGACGATGTCGTGTTTTGGCTTGTGTCATCCCTTGTTTTCTTCCTCAAGAATTTCGTCAACCTGTTGTTGGGTTTTGGGTGTGTTTTTCTTATCGGTATTCGAATCCTAGAGCATCGGATTATCTAGAGTCCTCGGTCGAGATAGACCATGTTTACGCCAAGGTTATTGACACATCTATCACTTGGGAATGGCATGATTCTTGATGAGGGGATCATGGAACACCCTATGGGATAGTGACGAATGAGAACTTGGCTGAAGTTGGTGTGTTTTGTGTGTGTGTTGTCGAGTGTTGCAAGTTGCTTTTGGCGCATGGGTTGAACGCCTTCAGGCGTTTGGATCATGCACTTTGAGGTTGTAGTATTTTTTTTTCTAGGTCGTTGAGTCAAGATGGGGATGTTATCTCTTAGCTTATAGGTTTGGTCATGTTTGCATAAGGCGGGTAGTCATTTTCTCCTTTTTGTCTATGCACATTTCGCCGAGTTTCTCTTGTGCCAGTGTGGGGATTCATAGTAGCCTATTTCCTAGATTGTGTGCTTGCGTTCATCGATAGTTTTGTGGTTAACTATTGTTGTCGTCACCATCTTTCCTTTCACACAAAAGAAAAAAACAAAAAAAAAATAGTACTTCTGCTTCACTTGTATTCGCGGAGAAGGGTTCCTTACATTTGGTATCAGAGAGGGATTCAACCCATGACTTGGGATCACTACAGCTTTTGTTGATATGATTTGATTATAATGTTGCTAATTAAGTTGACTTGTATTCGTGTAGGTAATCATGGTTAGAGGAAGCCGCAGAGGAAGATGACGGGGTGCTAGGGGAGGAGGTGCGACGCGTTCAGTAGCATCCATGCCTGAGGGGTCTAGCCCCCAGGGAGACAAACAGGTTGTCGGGCAGGAGAAGATAGTAGTGAGTGATGTGGTTGGAATGATGAGATATTTTCAGCACATGTCTGACGAACTGATTAGCCATTTGGATAGAGATGAGGCTAGAGTGTTGACACCCCTTGAGGGTCCACCATGCGCTCCGGTCAATACTGGTAGAATTCATTGTGAGCTCAAGAAGGTAAAATTTCCCTACTTCTTTGGTGCCCCAGACAACGCAGCCGATGGGGCATGGTTGGAGAATATGGTGATGTGTTTTGCATTTTGAGACTATACCTCCAACATGAAGGTTTTCATAAAAATATTTCAACTGAAGGGGAGCGCTCTTCTATGGTGGAGGACGTTCCTACCACAACTGAACATGGTTGTCGAAGATGTATCATGGGAACTGTTTGAGGAATGGTTCTGAGAGAGGTACCTATCAAAGGAATTCATTGAGATTCAGCTCAACAAGTTCAACACCTTACAATAGGGTGTTTGTACGATTCCTAAGTATGAGTCCCATTTTATGGAGATTCTCTCGTATGCTCTACATCTTAAAACTAAGAAAATTAAGGCCAATTGGTTCGTCTTCAGCATTAATAGCAGCATACATGCAAAGGTTAGTTTTCAGATGCCTAAAACCTTAAATGATTTTTTCCAGAAGGCCCTCATAGCAGAGAAGAATATTATCAGCGGGGGTCAGAGAAGGACTCCAGTGAGACCATATGGGCAGGTGTCATCTGGTGCACAGCAGCATCAGACACTAGCCATACATATGAAAGGATATCATGGCTTCTAGAGGGGATCCACTTTCACTACACCTCGGTGATCGACGCCTCAACAGTGGACACCTTATCGGGGACCACAACATCAACAACAACATCAACCATAGCAACAACAGTTTATCCCTGTTCAGTAGAATAGACCAGGATTCCAGGCTGGTGGGTCGTCATCTTCTACTTCAGGTACCAGGAGTATTGGACCGAAGAAGGGTTGTTGGATGTGTGGGGAACCACACTACCAGTATGATTTCCCTATGGAGAGGACTATAGAATCTAGATCATATGGACCCACTATCATGGGATATTTGGGCAAGGCCCATCAGATTCATGCAGTGATGAATAACTGCCAAGAAGAGCACTGTTCGACTTTTCTCGAGACGTCAGGTACCATTGTTAACCAGACCCTTAGTATTTTGATAGATCCTGGTGCTACCGAGAGTTTCATTTCTGGTGAAATGCTAAAAAGGATTAAAGTAAAGGCAGTCGAATAGGACGTGTTTATCTTCGTAGAGATGGCTTCTGGAGCCAAAGAGAAGGTTGGGGGAAAGGTTACAGGTTATATCCTTAACCTGGGAGCATTTGTTACTAGGGCCAACCTGTATGTCATGATCTTAGGATCTTATGACATCGTGATCGGTATGGACTGGTTGGAATTGCATGAGGCAATACTCAACTATAAGATGAAACGATTGATCTATGTCAATGATGAGGGACAAACACATGTGATTGTAGGATGGATCGAGGGATTTTCCCTCAGGTTCATATCTTCCTTGCAGCTATGGAAGAGCATGTGCAAGGGATGTAATCTTTATGCGATCCTTGTGTTGATGAGAGAGTATGCAGATGTCTTTCCAAAGGAGTTACATGGGATGTCACCGGAGAGGGAATTGGAATTTACTATAGACCTAAAACTAGGGATTGAACCGATAGCGAGAACGCCTTATTGGATGTCGACCCTCGAGTTACAGGAGTTGATAATGCAATTGAAGGAATTACTGGACCTGGGAATGATACGTCCAAGTGTGTCACCATGGGGTGCGCCTGTTATTTTCATATGAAATAAGGATGGGTTGTGGAGGATCTGCATTGACCACCATCAATTGAACAAGGCAACGATCAAGATTCAATATTCGTTGCCGACGATTAATGATTTTTTTGATCAGCTGAAGGGTGTGACGGTGTTCTCAAAGATCGATTTACGATCAGGGTATCACCAGTTACAGATCAAGAATGATGATGTCCCTAAGACTACCTTTAAGATGAGGTTTGGACATTACGAGTTTACTATTTTACCGTTTGGACTGACAAACACCCTAGGGGTATTTATGAGTTTGATGAATGGGGTGTTCTGCAAGTACTTGAACAAGTTCTTCCAAGTATTCATTGACGCTATTTTGATTTATTCTCAAACAACAGAGGAGCATGACAATCACTTGCACTTGGTACTACAGTGTCTATGAGAGGACAAATTGTATGGGAAGTTTTCCAATGCTCATTTTATCAATCAAAGATTCACTACTTAGGGCATGTCATATTCGGCGAAGGTATAGCCTTGGATCCGGCAAAGGTCAAGGTTATTATGGAATGGACTGCGTTGACGAATGTCTTGGAAGTACGTAGCTTCATGGGTTTAGCAAGATACTATATACAATTTTTCAAGGGATTTTCAAAGATAGCAAATTCGATCACATAATTGCAAAAGAAGAACAAGAGGTTTGTTTGGACCGAGAAATTCACGTAAGCATTTTGGAGGCTCAAGGAGCTATTGAAAATAACACCGATATGAAAGGTCCCTCATATGGACGCGAACTTCTTGGTATGCACTCATGCATCCAAGGAAGACTTAGGTAGAGTCTTGATGCAAGATAGTCGAGTGATCACTTACATCTTGAGGAAACTGAGAAGGCATGAGGAGAACTACATGACGCATGATTTGGATTTGTTAGCCATCATATATTCCTTGAAGGTTTGGAGACACTACCTTCTTGGATGAAAATTTGAACTGAATATGGACCATTGTGGACTACAACACATCTTTACCCAAAGTGATCTGAATGCATGACAACGACGTTGGTCGAAATTGCTTAGCGAGTACAACTTTGAGATTACTGACATAAAAGGAATAGTGAACCAAGTGGAAGATGCATTGAGTCGGTAACCATGCATATTTTTAGTGTTACCTCTTCAAACGAATATATGTGAAAATATTCTCACTTTATAGTGTGACAATGACTAGTACAAAGAGGTTGAGGGTTTTATCAGACAAAACACTATGATGGTACCAATATTTGAAGGATTTATGTTTGACGATGATGGATTATTTAGGTTTAAAAATTAGATTTACGTACCACCGAACGATGAGTTGAGGAGCTTGATCCTAAGCGAGTCTCATAGAGAAGTCTACATGGCTCACCCAGGAGTCACGAAGATGAGGGCAAACCTTAAACATGGCTCACCCATGAGTCACGAAGATGAGGGCAAACCTTAAACCCTTATTCTTCTAGAAGGGAATGAAGGCAGACATAGTAAACTATGTGGCCATATGTCTAGAATGTTAGCAGGTAAAGGCTGAACATAGACATCCAACAGGATTACAACATCCACACGCTATTCCATAATCGAAATGGGAGGTTATTTTATGGATTTTATTTTTGGATTGCCACTGACGGCAAGGAGACACAACTCGATTTTCGTAGTAGTAGACACTCTGATGAAGAATTCTCACTTTATTCCTATGCGTATGATGTATCAGGAACCTGACATAGATAGAGTTTTCATCAGTGAGATTGTGAGGCTGCATGGCATGCCTAAGAGGATTATATCTAATCTAGGATTGGTGTTTACTCGAGGATTTTGGACGAGTTTCCAAGAGGCCTTGGGAACCCAAGTTAACTTCAGTACTGTGTATCACCTGAAGACTGATGGGCAGACCAAATGAATGAACTAGATGTTGGAGGACATGTTGCGGATGTACGTGATGGACCAAGAAAAGTATTGGGAAGAATTCTTGCCACTGGTGGAATTCGCTTATAGTAATAGTTACCAAAGCACCATTAAGATGGCCCCTTTCAAGTTTCTTTATAGGAGACCATGTCAGACGCCTTTGAGTTGAGATCGGATTGAGGATAGGGTCCTGGTGGGACTAGAAGAAATCCAAGAAATGGAAGATAAAATCAAAACCATAAGAAAAAGGATTAAAGAAGCGCAGGATCAGCAGAAGAGTTATACCGAGGCGCACCATGTCGACCGTAGTTATGAGGTTGGCGATCAATTCTTCTTGTGGGTTAAACTGCATAAGAGTTCGATAAATTTTGGAAAGGGAGCTAAACTCTCTCCTAGGTTCATGGAACCTTTCGAGATTGTGGAAAGAAAGGGACATGTGGCCTATCGAGTAGCCTAGCCTAATTCTTTGAGGCGTATGCACGATGTTTTTTACGTATTTGTTTTGAGACATTATATTAGTGATCCTACACATGTTATTGACATGAGTTCATTGCAGGTATTAGATGAGGGGGTGCTCACGGCTGAGCTGATCTGCTTCTTGGATCATCACATTCGAAAGCTAAGGCGTCGAACAGTAGAGTAGGTCAAGATCCATTTGGGAAGCTATACTCCACACTCAACGACCTGGGAGGATGCATATGATATGCGCCATTAGTTTCCATTTTTTTTTGATAGATAGACTTATGATACTGCAATTCAAATTATTTCGGCACGTATACTGTGAAAATTCAAGACGAAGTTTAGATCAATAGGGGGTGTATTTAACATCCCTCTCTTGCACCCTGAGCAAACTTATTCTTTGAGGACACTTTCTCACAAGTGACCTAGATTATTATACTATTAAGACATTTGATTTTGATTATGAGGCGTTATGGGTTGATGACATGGTGTTTTGTTGCATTGACATAGACAGGTGCTATTGACTCAATTTTACTGCTTGTGCAGGATTTCGAACCTCGAGGATGCAGAGGCATCGATGGAACCCCTTGGACTTCGGATTGAGTCGGGGAGTGAAGTACTAGGTTTTGATTGTTTTATATGTGATATTAGTGCATGTGATTAGATGATATGATATGGATATATATTTCTGACATGATTTGTTGATGATGTAGGCTGACGATAGCTTTCCAACCAGACTCACATGTGGAGTAGAGGGGTAACACATGACTACCAGATATGTTGAGGGAGAGGTGTGGACAGCAGCCCTGCCACGACCTACTAGCACTCCCATCGCGACTCGAACTGTAGGTTAATGATTACCTAGTTCGAGAATACCCACGATGCCATGAGGGCCGACTACGACAGTCACTCAAGATGATTCTAAGAGGCACACAATAAGGCAGGAGCCTTATTGCTTAGAGGTTGTTAGTCTCCCACAATATCACCTGGTGGAGTATTTACTCTAGGGGTTTTTGATGTCTACTAGGTCATTCAAGAGGCAAGTGGCACCCTTGGAGCACGTGGTGCATTCTGAAGGGAACGTCGCACAATAAAAATGGAAAGAGGCGAGTGGCACCCTTAGACCATGTAGTGCGTCCTGAAGGGCACGTCGCGCAAGAGAAACAGAAAGAGGCGAGTGACACCCTTGGAGCACCTAGTGTGTCCTGAAGGGGACGTCGCGTTATTATTTAATAATTGGATAAACTTAGATGGCTTTAGGATGAGTAACGTGTTAAGGAAGATTAAAACTTTTCCCCTAATAAAATGTTGCCCAACCTAAGAGAATAAACTCTAAGTCGAAATTATACTTCTGATAAA
>JASDQU011442813.1:2503-21230 GCA_032191745.1 Picea mariana | reverse complement strand
GTCTCCTATATATACCAAGGAAAAATTTTCATTTTTGAATCATCTTGTACTTGAACATTTAAGTGGGGTAAAAGGAGGTTGCCCCCTAGAAGAGGCTTATTATCTGAAATTATCTCTTTTTCAAGGCGTTGAGTACTTTTTATGAGGTTTTTCTATGCTATATTGATATTTGGTTCTTAACACTCACCTCTTGACTAAATTTTGTAGACATCAAACCCCCAGATTCAGTACTCTGTCAGGTCATATTATGGGAGACTGAGGGCCTTTAATGAATAAGGAACCTTCCTTATTGTGCTCCCCTTAGAATCATCGTGAGTGTTTGTCACAGTCTACCCTCACGACATCTTGGGTATTCTCAAACTAGGTAATCGTTAATCTACACTTCGAGACACTTTGGGAGTGCTAGTAGGTTGTGGTAGGGATTCTGCCACACCTCTCCCTCATTGTCCCTGGTTGTTGTGCATGACCCCTTTACTCCAAATGTGAGTCTGGTCAACAAGCTATCGTCAGCCTGCATGCATCACGAATCATGTTAGAAATAACAATCAACATCATAATATCTAATAATGTATACATATGTCACATCAACCACATTCAAACCCTAATAGTCCACATCCTAGCTCGATTCGGAATCCAAGGAGTTTCATTGATGCCTTAGCATCCTCAACGTCAAAAGTCCTGCACACTCGGGAAAACATATTCAATAGCACATGTCTATGTAAATACAACAAAAATAACATAACATCAAATCCAAAATGTCTCATAATCATAATCAAAACAACTAATGGTAAAACGACCCGGATCACTTGCACACAAGTTTCCTCAAAGAATTAGTTCACTCATTCTGCGCAAGAGAGGGATGTTATAGGTAGCATAAGATAGATAGAATATTTATGAAAATAATAATATGAAAACTAGAGAATTTAAAGTGGGATAGCATGTGCTTTTGAAAGTGAAGCCTGAGAAGAGCTCATTTAAGTTGGGTAGTTGTACAAAGATAGAAGCCATATTATGTGGTCCATTTGAGATATAAGAAAGAATAGGGCCAGTTGGATGCATTCTTGAATTTATTGTTTCTATGAGCGTGCATAATGCATTTCATGTCTCTTTGATAAAAAACTATGTACATGATTCCAACCATGTTATTGATTGACATTTGATTTAGGTAAATCCAGAGGTATACTTTCAGGTCCAGCCCGTTTGCATATTGGATAGAAAAGTCAAAATTCTCTAGAATCAAGTTATAGAGCTCCTAAAAGTTCAATGGACCTGCTACGGTACTGAATATGCTACTTGGGAGAATGAAGATTCCACGCGGGTAGAGTATGGGCATAACTTTTTGAATGATTTTGAATTTTTTATGTTTTGTCTTGTATATGCACTAAGGAAAGTGCCAAAATAAGAGGGAGGGGAATGTAATACCCTAGTTTTGAGTCCCAATATTAAATAATGTATTTTTTTTATTTTATGAAAGGCTATAGTTCCCAAACAATTAAAATAGGTTGGAGTGCCTAGGAAATGTAACGATTTCATCATCATTCATAATAAAAAACATCATTAGATGCTAGAGATACATGCACACAAGTTATAGGGGGATATGATTCCATGAGAGAGGGGGCTTAAGGGGATAACTATTTGTTTTATATTTAATTTACCCATTTTGGTTTTAATGAAGAATAATAGCTAGATGGGATTCTTGGGGGAAGGCCATGTGGTTCTTGATTTCATGTAAATATATAAACACATGTTGTGGGATATTGAGAGGTTCATGTTATTCACTCTTAATTAACTATTCATCATTCAGTATTCCTCATTCATTCTTGATGTTGGTTGGGAAAAGGAAAACAAAATTGTTGGAAAGGAGGTCATTGTTTGTTTGATGTAGAAAACTATGGTGTATTCCAACCATGAATTGATGTTTGTATTCCTGAGATACATTGTTATGTACTAAATGTTATTCACATCTACAAATCTTGAGAGTCCCAACATGGATATTATTGACCAGATGCACTGGAGCTCTAGAAGGATATGGATAGCCTAAGAGACTGTGGTAGAGAAGGGGGTGTTCTCTTGGTTTTTTCATGCTGGAAAGAAGAGAGATCATGTATTTCAGATGGTGGTGTGTTGAGAAACCTATGAGATCTTGAGAACTTACTAGTTTGGGAAGATGAGTGACACCCTAGAACCATCCTTGTGGATTCAAAGCCCTGACTCAGGGGTGACCTTGACTCAGAGGTGACATGTTGTTGAGACTTGGAACAACAACGTTTATGGTTGGGTGGAATGTCCTTGGTCTGTAGCCAGTTGATGATTGGTGTTAATAAAGATAAGTAGTCATTGTTATGTGTTTCTCTACTTGTATATTTATTTCCACTGTGTATTAATTATTATGTTTGAAATTAGTATTTGTATTATACATGCTTGTTGGTTATTAGTGTACATGACATATTTTTCATTTCTTTTATGTTGTAGCATAAATATTGATTATTGCATGTGATTGTTTCATGCTTCTTTATTAAAAAAAAATGTTAGCAGAATTTCAAAATTAGTTTTGAAGTGTTTTTTGAAGTAGAAGAAAGAGGAACAAGGAATTCAAATTCTAACAGAAGTGTGTTGGCATCCAATTCATTTTTTTATCCTATCCTTATAAGCTGCCTACACCAGTGTTTTGCAACCCTCAATTTTCATCGCAATCTTTGGAATAAAACGACGTTGTTATTTCATGCATTTGCACAACTGCCTTTGTTCTCATTTTCACGACTGCAAGCGTGAAAAAATTGATTTCGAAGTCACATTAAAATCGTCACTGGTCACTCTTGTCTATGTGTTTATTGCATTTTCAATTTAATTATAGTCACACAGTCGGCAAGATATCAAGATCTTTACTCATTTGGCATTCTTTAATTGTTAAAATGACTTCATTTTTATAAGACTGTGATGATATTCTTATGATCGAGTTTTTGATACATTGGTGGTTTTGATGTTCTATAGTCTTTCATCGATTTATTTGACACAATTGGTTTCATGAAAACACATTGGCTTTGTGGCTAAACTCTTGGTATAAATCATTTCATACAACACATATTTTTTATGATTGAACCCTTGGTGTTCATTTCGAATCATTATTTTGGTTTTAAAACTATGATAAACCTATTGCTCGCGCAAATTTTTGATTGACTTACCATAGATTTTATTGATTGTTTGAATGGCATAGTTTTTGACATACGCAATAGTGATTTGAATCGTTTTATGCACTGTTGGTTGTACGGTGGGAAATGACTGTTTTGCATGGGTTGAGTTAGCTCCACCACCCTCGCACATTCAGTCATTAATGCATTCCCCCTATCCCAGCATAACTCTGATGTTTTTGAGTAAGCCTGTGTGCCTTCGATCCTGCCATTACCCTGATCTAACCCTTGGATGCAAACCCTTGCCCACTGTGTGCTCCTGTCTATGGCACCAGTGGTGCACGTAGAACCAAACGATCGCCAAACTTTGTTGTTATTCGATAATGCCCGTAAGGATTTGGAAAACAATGGTTGGCTAGTGTTTATACAGAGGTTCAAGGGCTTTAATGCTTGGCTAGAGAGTTATTACACCGACGTTCCCCTGTTACAATCAAAGATCAAATCGTTAGAGGAATGGGTGACAATGCTAGAGAAGGAGAATGAGAGGTTACAAGCCAGTGAGAAGAAACAAAAAACCACCGGTTCGATTGTCTTCAGGAATGTCGAAGCAACAACGACTTTTGTCAATTCCAAGTTATCATGATCGAAGCCTTTTCTTATTTCTCAGGTATGATTTTCAATATTAATTTCGTTTTATGAGTTGGTTTGGATTAATATAACCGGTTGGATTTGCTTTCAATAGCTTTGTTCATTTTGATTCAAAATGATTCTATTGCTTTCATTTTTGCCAAAACAATTTCGCTATGAATCATGAGTGGAAAATTTGTTTGTTAAATTCGGACATAGCTATGATTTAGTTAATGATATTTTATTATTCTCAGCTTAGTATAAATGATTGATTTGTTTTCAATTTTGTTTGGATTGCTTTTTGAAACAATTCTGTATGGATAGTCGATTGGGTTTGATTTCGATTAAGTTCTATTTGTTTCAATCCTATTGTCTTCGATTTACTAGGAACGATTCTATTTTGAATTGAATCAATATTTTTGTTTTGGATTATGATTCCACCTGCACACAAGATTCGTTTACTAAATTTGGATGCGGCTCTATTTTGATTTTGCATAACGATTGTGTCGATCTTAAATCGGTTGAATTCGTTCCTGTTTGATTTGATTTGCAAACGATTGTTGTGTGCCACGATTAGCATGACCGTTTGTATTTGTGTGATATAGTTTTATTAATTTGATAAATGATTCTGTTGATTTCGTTTTGATTCGACAATGATTTTGTCAATGGCTGAGGCGACATAAACTATTGCATGAATGATTTGTTTAACTGGTTACAGTTTGTGTCAATTAAAATTGGTTCAAGAGATGATTTCGTTGGCTCTTCAACTGTCAATCGATTCTGTATGTTCCGAATTGGTAATGAAAGTCGTTGGACAAACCTCTCATATCCTGATACCATTTGATAGATTCAATTATGATTTTGTTTGCTCTCAAATTAGCATAGAAGTTTTGATTTGAATGATTCGTTTGGTTTCCAACTAGCAATTAAATATTTGTTTAATAGTTTGAATATAATCCTTTAAGTTTTGGATTGATTTTAAAATGATTCTGTGATCAAATTAGACCAGCTATAGAATCGCAAGATTCTGTAGCTAGTCTTAAAAATTTAGATTTTTATTAATTTTTATGAATAAAATACCCTCTAAGCTTGTCTATTTTTGTCTTCTTTCAGGTGCATATGAATTACAATGATCAATTGGGCATGCTGTGGCAGTTCACGAGATATTTTGGATATGGTTTTGTTTTAGGTTATTAGCTTGAGTCAGAAATAGAGACTTGGGATATTATCCCCAGATTTTTGTAAACTGTTTTGATAATTCCCACAAGGATGTTTTACCCTGTGGGAGGTCTTTAAATACTTGTCATTTTTTGTAATGGGATCATCATCACTATTGTGAGAACCATACTATGGATTTATAATAATACATGAATGAGATGAAAGTTGATGTCTTGTAATAGCTTTAGCTTTCAATATATCAAACTTTTATTTCAAGTTTTATTCATATTAGTTTGCAATCAATTATAGACTACTTTAGCTATCGTAATTAAATATAGATTGATGTGACTTGGTTAATGTGTTATTCATATCTGATCTCTCTTATTTTAAAAATACAACAATTACTCTATTTCAATTTAATGAATACAGATTTATCTTCTTCGTTAATTGAATTCTTCTGTACAAATTTTGCACAAGGATTTATCTGACTGCGATAATTTGTTAATTATAAGATTGTTGTAAATTTTTATGTCTTGTTTGTCCTGTTATTGATATTCGTAGAGCACAGTTGCGTCCTGTTTACGAGAAGCTCATGGAGAATCTGGTGCGGGTTTTCTCTCACCGAACAACTATATCACCCATTGCATACAGGACAAACCTGAAGCGTTACTTCAAGTCAGTTTTCTATTTGTATTTAATAGTTAGTTTATTAGTGTTATATAAGTAGTTTAGATAGATATATGTATAGTTAAGATTTATAGCTAGAGTTATTATTTTAGTTGCTTAGTTTAGACAATTTTTATTAAATTTCTTTCTCGTAAAATTATAAAAATAAAAAAAACAATAGTTTCGCTGTCTTATGATAGTTTACAAATGATTTTTGCAGGTTTTCATTTAAATCTGTAATCTGCAAATATTATATATTTGTAATTGGATCTGATTCTATTGATAATTGAACATTTAATTTTATAGAATTATAGTTGTATGATTTAGGTAATAGATTATATATATGTACATTAGATTTGTTTATTAGTTTGCTTTAATTATTGTTTTCATTTAGATTAGTTCCTTAGTGTAGTTTCCTTTTGTTTTCCTAGGACTTAGATCGGCTAACGGAGCCGCTAAACCCGTCAAGGTGGGTCATCCTAAACGGATTGGGTTATCTAGACAACCCCGGACCGGATCCACTCTTCTAGTTGGCGAGCGTTCAATTTTGCCAGTCAACAAATGGCGCTAGAAGGAGGGCATGAAATTCATTAATGACACGAGGTGGTCGCAAGACTCCTCCACCACCTAATCGCTCACCTATAGTGACAAGAAGTCATTCGAACGATAACATTCCCCCTCAAACAACAACCACATCAAATGATGATCCACGGATCACAGTTGAGCCAACAACCCCAAATCCTACAGGTGGTGAAATACAAGAGATTGTCCGCCATTCTCTCATAAGAACACATAGTGCCTTAGCCTGTTTAAGGCAACGAAATCGAGCTTTGGACCAACCTTTATATTTCTCTGATATCAGAGAACAACTTGAAGGCACTAACCTCACTGTGAACCCTACAGATCCAACCCTCACTCCTACTGCAGGAGGATCTGAAATACCTCCCTCACCACCTCCATCATGCCCTTCTTCTTCAGGAGAAGACTCCTCTGATGAAGGCAGTTCCCCTTCTCAGCCTTCCACACCGACTACACCAATGGCCAACCAGAACAACCCTGCTAGACCTTGGCTCGACCGGGATGCAGTAGCCGTACATGGGGCACAACACCCCTTACCCAAAAATCCGGAGAAGTGGCTTCCCAAGTTTGACCCTGACTCTAAACAGATCGCCAAAGATCACATTAAAAAGTTTATGTTAGCCATAAGACTCCGCAATGTCGAGAACAAAGATGTAGTCTGTAGGTTGTTCCCTTACACTTTTGAGGGAAATGCATCTACATGGTACTTTGCCCAGCAACCCCATACCATCGTGTCTTGGGAAAAGCTCGAATCCTGCTTTTTGGAAAAGTTTGGAGATGATAAAACTCCAGAAGTTCTAGTTATGGAACTTTCTAGCTTAAGAATGAACCCAAAAGAGAAAATTAAAGACTTTAATCAAAGATTCTTAACACTTAAGAAATAAATCCCCATGGATTCCATGCCTCCCGAGAATCTTATTATAGCATACTATACTAAAGCTTTGCATCAAAGTATATCTATTTGGGTTAAACGATCCAAGAAATCCATGTTGTTAGAGGCCTTCGAAGAGGCCAGCCAGATTGAGAAAGACATACTTAGTTTAAAAGACACTACTAGCAACGAAACAGAAACTAATTCTTCTTCCAAAAAGAAGATCGAAATCCTCCCTAGACCTACTCAAAGTAAAATGCAACCTGAAAGATTTGATTTAGAAAACTTAACTAAAGTCATTCAAAAACTATCAAATCAAGTCATAGATTTGAAAAGAACGGCCGAAGAAGCTTCTTCGAGCAAAGGGCCTTACAAACCCCCGTTCAAGAATCCTTTTCCCACCAACTGAACTAATCCTACTACTGAGGGCCTTAATCTAGAAAGTCTGCAATACACCTTACAAACTATTCTAGAAGCCCAGGATAACTTGATGCCTCCTAAGATTCCTGAGGAGGTTGTTGAACAAGAGACAGTTCAAGAAGAAGAACCTTCTCCAAACATTTTTGGACACTTCTCGGATAGCATCTTTCAATCTAACTTCGAGACAGTTCATACCTACAACACTAGGAGTAAGACAGTGAAAAAACCTTCTTCCGAAAACACTACGACTTTGCCCCGAAAGCAATCTAAACCAGCTGAGACTAAACAGAATCATGTAAACCCCAACTTAGATTGTGATTTAGTTGAAGGTCTTAAAAACTTAAGGCATAACATTTATGTTTATGAGTTATTGAAATTTTCGTTTCTTCTACAAAAATTGTTACATAACATCTTAGAGAATAGCAAAAACGGTAATCCAACCAGTAAAAGGTTGTTTAGAACAAAGGTCCTCAGAAGACTTCCACTAAGAATAACCCTGATCCTCAAGATAAAGGAATCCTTCCCGTAAATAATGTAAATAATGTAGATAAAGTATCTTTAGTAACTGCGAGTAAAAAACCACAAGCTACCACCCTTTGTACTCGCAGGAATGTACCTCCATTTTTGTTAACTTTCGAAATATTTAATGGAAACATGCACAATTGTATGGTAGATTCAGGAGAAACATCCAATATAATGCCATGGTCTGTATGTCAGAAGATTAATGCTGAGGTCGAACCATGCACATTAAAAATCATTCAACTTGATCGAACTAATGTTAAAGTTATAGGCGAGATAAGGAATGTGCTTATAAGATTATCGTCTAACCCCAAGGTTCATCAAATAATTGATATTATCGTTGTGGATATTCCCGAAGTGTATGGTATGTTTTTAAGCAAGGACTGGTCAGAGAAGTTACATGGCTATTTCGCGATAGATTGGTCTCACCTGTGGCTTCCAGAGAACGACAAGCCTAACAAGATCAAGGTAAATCGTGAACGCTACCTTAAGTTCACGTTCACAGATTTGAATGACCCCAACGAACCATTTACACCTTCTACCGATTCACCTGAAATACAAGGGATGGATACCTTTTTCGGAAATTCCATGGCCAAGACTTCAGAAATCACCAATCCAGAACAACAGTCCGAGATTGTAGCATATGTGTAGCCAGTAGCTTCTACACAATGGTCTCATGTACCCGATAAAAATCAAATTTGGTCTCTATATTTTGACGGGTCAAAGTCCAAAGAAGGAGCTGGTGCAAGCTGCATTATTATTGACCCGACAGGTAACAAAACCCTGATTGCATGTAGGTTAGAATTTGAATGTACTAATAATACAACAGAATATGAGGCTTTACTACAGGGCCTCAGAAAAGATTTAGATATGAAC
The DNA here is from genome assembly GCA_032191745.1 of Picea mariana. Taxonomy (NCBI): domain Eukaryota; kingdom Viridiplantae; phylum Streptophyta; class Pinopsida; order Pinales; family Pinaceae; genus Picea; species Picea mariana. The sequence continues at coordinate 12,386 of JASDQU011442813.1, read as the reverse complement.
ATTCAAAAATTGGTTGTCTTTGGCGATTCCAAAATCGTGGTTAGACAGGTAAGAGATTCTATCCACTGTCTGTCTCCGCATCTTAAAAGCTACCAATCCGAGGTATGGAATTTAATGAATAAGTTTTCTTCTTTCAATATAAATTCTATTCCTAGATTGAATAACTCTAAAGATGATCTATTAGCTAACATAGCTTCCAAACTCTTTCCTGTAGAAGGCTTATCACCGGATGCATTCTTCGTTGAACTGTTGTTTAGGCCATCGGTTCCCGACAACATCACGAATTGGAGAGTCTTCGACGACGATCAACAGATTATTAGCTTTCTGCATATGGAAGAAACTTTTCAAGGCGCAGTGATAGATTAATGCACTCACGACAACAATTTGCGCGATTTCACGGTAATACCAGATCCGAGAACTCCTGAATCTTCATCGGACATGGTAAATTCGATCCCTAAATCTGTAGTTAGATTAGAGAAGTTTTATGATCTTCAAGATAAATTCAAAAAATCGGTCAATTGTAAAACCAATAGTTCCTCGTTATCATATGAAAAAGTAAACTTAGGAACTAATGACAATTCGTAGTGCATTAATTTAGGGGTTGGTTGTTTTGAACAAGAAAAAGCTGCATTTATTAAATTGTTCAAAGAATTTAAAGGTGTGTTTGCATGGATGTATGATGACCTTAAGACTTTCGACACTAACATCATACAACACGTCATTCCTATGAAACCCCAAACCTTACCCTTTCAATAAAAATTAAGAAAAATGGACCCTAAGCTCGAACCGACCGTAAAAAAAGAATTAAATAAACTCCTGAATGCTAAGATAATTTTTTTAGTTAGGCACACTCAATGGGTTTCTAACCTTGTTCCTGTCCAGAAGAAGAGTGGGGAAATCCGACTATGTGTCGATTTTCGAAACCTTAATAGAGCGTCTGATAAAGACAACTACCCTGTCCCACCCATGGAACAGATCCTTCAACAGGTATATGGTTCTGAGAGGCTATATTTATTGGATGGTTTCTCAGGGTACAACCAAGTCCTAATGTCTCCTCCATACCAACTTAAAACTACCTTCCGCACTCCATGGGGCACCTACACTTATCGAAAAATGCCCTTTGGATTGATTAATGCCGGTGCCACTTTCCAGAGAGCGATGGACATCGCTTTCTGAGGCTTCATCAATCAGTCCATCGTAGTTTACCTGGATGACATTACCATCTTTTCAAAAAACAAATATGATCATTTAGCTCATTTGAGAACCATTCTACAGTGATGTCGTAAATACGACATTTCCTTAAATCCCAAAAAATTTATTTTCACTGTAGAACAAGGTAAACTCTTAGGATTCATTGTATCAAGCGAGGGGATGATTATCGACCCCGAAAGGACTCAAGCCATCACAAAACTTCCCCCTCCCTCATCAAAAAAGTCTATGCAGTCTTTCTTAGGCCAGATAAACTTTGTCAGGAGATTCGTCCCCAGTTTCTCTGAAATGGTCAGACCTTTACATAATTTAATTAAGAAAGATGCACAATATCATTGGGGACCCCTAGAAAATAAAGCTTTTAATGCAATAAAAAAGGACATAATAGATGCTCCTTCTCTCATGAGCCCCAACTTTTCGCAAGACTTTACACTCTACACTTTCGCTTCTGACCATTCCTACGCTGTCATCCTTACTCAAAAGAACGTCGAAAACAATGAAGTACGCATTGCCTTTATGAGCTATGCTTTCAAAGGTGCGGAACTAAAGTACCCAGTGGTAGATCAGCAAGCCTATGCTATTTTCAAAGCAGTCAAACACTTCCGGTCTTATCTTTTGAAATCCAGGACGAAGATTATTGTCCCGTACCCAGCCGTTAGGAACCTGTTAGTGCAGAAAGAGCTAGGAGAAATGAGGGCTAACTGGGTTACTTATTTACAGGAGTACGACATACAAATTACCCCATCTCAGATAGTGAGAGGCCAAGGGTTATGCAAGTTAGTGGCTGATTCAATAGCAGGACATCAAGAAGAAAGCAATAGCTCAAACCCAGGACAACACGATCAAAATGCAATCTACTGTACACAAAACTCTGTCAGTTCCTGGTATGACGATATAAGATTCTGTCTTGAACATGGGTCAGCCCCCCGTCACCTGGATCCCACTAAAAGAAGAGCGTTAAGATTAAAGTCTGCCTCCTTTCATTTGGTTAATGGTATTCTGTTTCGTCAAAATTTTGATGGCGTACTGATGCGCTGTCTTGAGAAAGACGAAGCAGCAAAAGTCTTACTAGAGTTGCATGCAGGAGAAGCTGGTGGGCATTTTCGTGGTGACACCACTGCCCATAAATTTTTGAGAGCTGGTTATTACTAGCCTACACTTTTTAGAGATGCCCATACCTTGTGTCGCAAGTGTATTATTTGTCAAAAAGCATCAGGGCGGTTACAGAAACCAGCCTTTCCTTTGCAGCCCATGTCAGTAGACTCTCCTTTTTAGCAGTGGGGCCTTGATATCATAGGTCCAATCAATCCGCCATCCTCACAGTAACATAAGTTTATCATAACAACCACATATTATTTCACCAGGTGGTCTGAAGCTGTCGCTTTAAGAACCATGAATACTAGTCAGGTAATCGCCTTTCTAAATTCGAATATTATCACTCGTTTTGGTATCCCTGACTATTTAGTATTCGATAACGCTTCTTACTTTTCATCTCTTGAGATGAGCAAGTTCTATTTAGAAAAATGAATTAAATTGAAGTATTCTGCTAGCTATTACCCCCAGGGCAATGGATTGACAGAATCAACAAATAAGAACCTGATTAAAATTATCAAGAGAACGGTATCTGAGAATCACAAAAACTGGCATAATGCACTGTTAAACGTGATTTGGGTTGACAGGGTAACACCAAAAACTGTTGTAGGTAACTCTCTCTTTTTTCTTGTTTATGGCAAAGAAGCAATTCTGCCACCACACATTCTTCTTCCCTCACTTCAGCTATCGCAGAAAATACAAGAAGAAGATTGTCCCCCTTTGGAAAATCGGATTAACGCTTTGATGAATCTAGAAGAGGTAACAACCCAAGCCAAACGTAAGTTAGATCAACATCAACTAGTGGTCAAAAGCTGGTTCGATTCTAACTCTTCCTCTGATAGGAACTTCGAAGTGGGTGACCTCGTCTTGAAATGGGACAAACCGCATGAGGGAAAGGGAGAGCACATGAAATTTCAAAACTTATGGCTTGGACCATTTTTAATTGTTGAGAAGTTGGGTCCCAGCTCTTTCCGATTACAGAATCTAGAAGGGCAGCCTGACACCTATCTAGTGAATGGCCAAGCTCTGAAAAGATATTTTTCTTGATGAAAACCCTTTGTATATTATGTACATATTTTTCTTTTGTCTTCTTTTCTTTGTTGTTTTGGTTTTGATTTTTCCTTTGCTCTGATCAGTTTTGTTTTTGGAAATACACATACCTGAATTTTGAAACTATTCAGACAAAGAAAACAAAAAATTCTTTCACATAAATGACTGCTGAAACATTGTATAAACATCAATTATATACTTCTAAAATTTACATCTGTTTTGGCCAAAAAAAAAAAAAAACTGTTGTTTGAAAGAAGTTAACTGATTTCAATCTATGAGTAAAGTCTGTCACGATCATCTATTATTTTCTTACGCTGCCCCTGTTCCTTAAGGGAACGACTCAGAAGATGTCTCCCTGCTTTAGAAGTTTGTTTCTTTAAACAAACCACCTCTGGATCTTAATGAAGGACAAGTTCTAAAAAATTCTATTGAGGTCTGTAAAAAATATGCTAAAATATCATAATTTTTAGTGTCACCCCGCTCAATTATATATCTTCAAAAAACAAATTAAATTATTAAAAGAGATGTGGGAAGTGCTTGTAAACCCACCGGGATGCTGAACAGGTCTGCTGGCAGCGGGTAAATGCATGCATGATGCCAAGACAACTTCGTCGGGGTACTGAACAGGCATGTTGGCAGTGAAGCAATGTCGGGTATATGAAAATTCGTAAATATGAAACCTATGACCTTAAAATTTCCTTTATTCTGATCCGAAACTTCTTGGTAGGATACATATATCAAAGTGGGTTAAATGGCAACCCTGTTGAGGCTATGGATGCCTACTGGCAGTAGTGGATCTGTCAACAATATTGGGGATTTTATATTTAATTCCATGGCTCACTTATCTTAAGACTACTATAAGTTTTCATCCTTTGAGCACTGCTGGAATATTTGATCATTGATGATGTTTAAACAATTTTCTGGTTATTTCTGTTGGAATTATTCTTGTTATCCTAATCTGAATTCATTTTTTTTGGCAAAGATAACTGCTTCTACCAGTGTGTCGCCATTGTTGGTAGCCAATTTTTTTTTTTATCCCATCCTTATAAGCTGCCTACACCAGTGTTTTGCAACCCTCGATTTTCATCGCAATCTTTGGAATAAAACGACGTTGTTATTTCATGCATTTGCACAACTGTCTTTGTTCTCGTTTTCACGACTACAAGCGTGAAAACTTTGATTTCGAAGTCACATTAAAATCGTCACTAGTCACTCTTGTGTATGTGTTTATTGCATTTTCAATTTAATTATAGTCACACAGTCGGCAAGATACCAATATCTTTACTCATTTGTCATTCTTTAATTGTTAATATGACTTCGTTTTTATAAGACTGTGATGATATTCTTATGATCAAGTTTTTGATACATTGGTGGTTTTGATGTTCTATAGTCTTTCATCGATTTCTTTGACACAATTGGTTTCATGAAAACACATTGGCATTGTGGTTAAACTCTTAGTATAGATCATTTCATACAACACATATTTTATATGATCGAACCCTTGGTGTTCATTTCGAATCATTATTTTGGTTTTAAAACTATGCTAAACCTATTGCTCGCGCAAATGTTTGGTTGAATTACCATAGATTTTATTGATTGTTTGAATGGAATAGTTTTTGACATACACAATAGTGATTTGAATCGTTTTATGCACCGTTGGTTGTACGGTGGGAAATGACTATTTTGCATGGGCTGAGTTAGCTCCACCACCCTCGCACATTCAGTCATTTATGCATTCCCCCTATCCCAGCATAACTCTGATGTTTTCAGGTAAGCCTGTGTGCCTTCGATCGTGCCATTACCCTGATCGAACCCTTGGACGCAAACCCTTGCCCACTATGTTCTCCTGTCTATGGCACCAGTGGTGCGTGTAGAACCAAACGATCACCAAACTCTGTTGCTATTCAATAATGCTTGTAAGGATTTGGAAAACAATGGTTGGCTGGTGTTTATACAGAGGTTCGAGGGATTTAACGTTTCGATTGCCCAACAATTCACCCTCACCTTCGACGGATGTAGGGCTAAAGTCGGAGATGTACAGCTTGAGCTCAATGAGGAATTCGTAAGCTTAGCCACGGGACTACCAGGGACAAGGCAAAGGTGGTTCAAAAGTTCCAAAGTTGACGAGGTGTTGTGGCCTCTCCTTTTCACTTCACGAAAGATTGTTTCCTGTGATAAAGGTATGCCTATCACTACCCTCAAACCCAGGTGGCACGATCTTTTGGTAGTTATTAAATAGTTTGTGACCTGTGAAGGTTGGTATGTCCTGGTGTTCTTGTATCACCTCCGGTTATTGATGAATTTCATAGGCTATCCCTTAAATATGCCACATTACTTCTTCTGCAGTCTTTACAAGATGTCTAAAAGATTCAAGAATGAGAAGGCTGACAGCAGCCTTTTTCATCACGGCTTGATTAAACTCATTATCGTCCACCATTTAAACCTTAGTGGAGATAATTGGCAAGCCTTCCTATCAAGGAATGGCTTTGCCAATGTTGAGTCTGCTCAAATCGACAAGGTTGTGGTTACAAAAACTTTGGTTGGGCCAGTCGTTCCATTTCATATCCTTCTACCCCCTGTCAAACCCTTGGATTGCCCTAACATCGACCTACCCGATACTACTATAGACCCGGGTGCTAAAGAAAATATTAAGGTCGTCAAAGGACCTCTGAAGAAAAAAGTTAAGAGTGACACTATTGTCAATAGTAAGGGGAAGAAACATGCTCGATGGGTATCAAGATGTACCAGGAATAAACCCAAGAAGAATGTCGACCAAAAGACCATAGTGTTGAGCAAAGACTCGGACTCTTATATTGAGTGTTTCCTAGCTAAGGAGTACCCCTATTCCCATGGCCTATTCTCTAAAGAACCCTATGACTATGTCTCTAACTTACCCCCGTGCCTTAAAAATGACCCAAACTATCCCGAAATTAAGTTGCACAAGGAAACCCCTGGTAACTTGAACAAACCCTTGCCTGTGATATCAAGCCCAAGAAACCGTCATATAGCCAATGCAATGCTTGGCTAGAGCATTATTACACCGACGTTCCCCTGTTACAATCAAAGATCAAATCGTTAGAGGAACGGGTGACAGTGCTGGCGAAGGAGAACGAGAGGTTACAAGCCAGTGAGAAGAAACAAAAAACCACAAGTTCGATTGTCTTTAGGAATGTCGAAGCAACAATGGCTTTTGTCAATTCCAAGTTATCATGATTGAAGCCTTTTCTTATTGCTCAGGTATGATTTTCAATATTAATTTCATTTTATGAGTTGGTTTGGATTAATATAACCGGTTGCATTTGCTTTCAATAGCTCTGTTCGTTTTGATTCAAAATAATTTTGTTTCTTTCATTTTACCAAAACAATTTCGCTATGAATCATGAGTGGAAAATTTGTTTGTTAAATTCGGACACAGCTATGATTTAGTTAATGATATTTTATTATTCTCAGTTTAGTATAAATGATTGATTTTTTTTCGATTTTGTTTGGATTGCTTTTTGAAACAATTTTGTATGGATATTCGATTGGGTTTGATTTCGATTAAGTTCTGTTTGTTTCAATCCTGTTGTCTTCGATTTACCAGGAACGATTATGTTTTGGATTGAATCAATATTTTCGTTTTGGATTATGATTCCACCTGCACACAAGATTCATTTACTAAATTCAAACGCGGCTCTGTTTTGATTTTGCATAACGATTGTGATAATCTTAAATCAGTTCAATTCGTTCCTGTTTGATTTGATTTGCAAATGATTATTGTGTGCCACGATTAGCATGACCGTTTGTATTTGTTTTATATAGTTTTATTAATTTGATAAATGATCTTGTTAATTTCGTTTTGATTCGACAACGATTTTGCCAATGGTTGAGGCGACATAAACTATTGCATGAATGATTTGTTTAACTGGTTATAGTTTGTGTCAATTAAAATTGGTTCAAGAGATGATTTTGTTGGCTCTTCAACTGTCAATTGATTTTGTATGTTTTGAATTGGTAATGAGAGTCATTGGACAGATCTCACATATCCTGGTACCATTTGATAGATTCAATTATGATTTTGTTTGCTCTCAAATTAGCATAGAAGTTTTGATTTGAATGATTTGTTTGGTTTCCAACTAGCAATTAAATATTTTTTTAATAGTTTGAATATAATCATTTAAGTTTTGGATTGATTTTAAAATGATTCTGTGATCAAATTAGACCAGCTACAAAATCACAAGATTCTATAGCTAGTCTTAAAAATTTAGATTTTTATTAATTTTTATTAATTTTTATCAATAAAATACCCTCTAAACTTGTCTATTTTTGTCTTCTTTCAGGTGCATACGAATTACAATGATCAATTGGGCATGCTGTGGCACTTCAGGAGATATTTTGGATATGGTTTTGTTTTAGGTTATTAGCTTGAGTCAGAAATAGAGACTTGGGATATTGTCCCCAGATTTTTGTAAACTGTTTTGATAATTCCCACAAGGATGTTTTACCCTGTGGGAGGTCTTTAAATACTTGTCATTTTTTGTAATGGGATCATCATCACTGTTGTGAGAACCAGACTATGGATTTATAATAATACATGACTGAGATGAAAGTTGATGTCTTGTAACAGCTTTAGCTTTCAATATATCAAACTTTTATTTCAAGTTTTATTCATATTAGTTTGCAATCAATTATAGACTACTTTATCTATCGTAATTAATTGCAGATTGATGTGACTTGGTTAATGTGTTATCCATATATGATCTCTCTTATTTTAAAAATACAACAATTACTCTATTTCAATTTAATGAATACAAATTTATCTTCTTCGTTAATTGAATTCTTCTGTACAAATTTTGCACAAGGATTTATCTGACTGCGATAATTTGTTAATTATAAGATTGTTGTAAATTTTTATGTCTTGTTTGTCCTGTTATTGATATTCGTAGAGCACAACTACTTCCTGTTTACGAGAAGCTCGTGGAGAATCTGGTGCGGGTTTTCTCCCACCGAACAGCTATATCAACCATTGCATACAGGACAAACCTGAAGCGTTACTTCAGGCTAGTTTGCTATTTGTATTTAATAGTTAGTTTATTAGTGTTATATAAGTAGTTTAGATAGATATATGTATAGTTAAAATTTATAGTTAGAGTTATTATTTTAGTTTCTTAGTTTAGACAATTTTTATTTAATTTCTTTCTCGTAAAATTATAAAAATAAAAAAACAATAGTTTCAATGTCTTAGGACAGTTTACAAATGATTTTTGTAGGTTTTCATTTAAATATGTAATATGTAAATATTGTATATTTGTAATTGGATCTGATTCTTTTGATAATTGAACATTTAATTTTATAGAATTATAGTTGTATGATTTAGGTAATAGATTGTATATGTGTACCTTAGATTTGTTTATTAGTTTGCTTTAATTATTGTTTTAATTTAGATTAGTTCCTTAGTGTAGTTTCCTTTTGTTTTCCTAGGACTTAGATCGGCTAACGGAGCCGCTAAACCCGTCAGGGTGGGTCATCCCAAATGGCTTGGGTTATCTAGACATCCCCGGACTGGATCCACTCTTCCAGTTGGCGAGCGTTCAATTTTGTCCGTCAACAAAGTGTTGGAAAACAAAATTGGGATTGGAGTTATTAAAGAGAGCTAATAAATAACTAAAATATTGATTACATGTGCACCCACTCAAATACGAAATGAGATCAAGAGAACATTTATGAGTTAAAATATGAAATGTGGTAGTTGGTGAAGATTAATTATTGTTCTATATTTTTAAATAAGGAATTACTTGTGCACTTGAGCTTGTGAGTGACAAATGGGTGGATGAATAATAGGTATTTATCAAATTATAAAATTACATTTATGGATTATATGGATAAGTGTCTTGGTCCACAAAGCCTATAAAATGGAGGCTTGAGATAGAGGGATCATACACTTTTGCACCTTAATGTTGGATGGTTGTTGTAAAACTTAAATTTGTATTCATGATTGTTGAAGAATTTGGTCTATTGTAGAGTGCTCAAGAGGTGGGGATTTTCTCTCAAATTTGAGGCTTCACTCTTCAATAATTTTGGTAGATTGGTACCTTTCATACAAATACATTACAGTCTAGGAATCCTTGGGAAATGAGAGTACCCATCAGTTTTGATAAGGTGGTCAACCAATGGAATATCAAATATTAGTAAAAGAAATTGAAGTGAAAATCAAAAGTTAAAAGAAGATTCAAGAGTAATTCAAGCTCATCATTCAAACTTCAAAGGTGAAAATCACTCTATGGTAATTCTTGTAAGATATTACTTTTGATGGAAATAAATTTGTTACCCATTGATTATAGAGTTAGTGTGTGTATATAAGTGTGTATTTATAATTACCTTTCAAGTGAATAATTATTTATATTTCTTTGAAAAAGGTTTATATGAAATTTATTTTTAATATTTCAAATGTTAAATTGTAATTTTGTAGTGAAATTCATATTATTTAGATGCTAAATTGTATATGGTGCCTATGCCAAAATGAATAACTAATATATATATATATATATATATA
>JASDQU011442812.1:5647-17701 GCA_032191745.1 Picea mariana | reverse complement strand
GGTTCTCCAAACCCCAGCCCACCTACCCCTGGATCCACTCAAATCCCCAACTTAGCGACCTCCCTTCTAGCAAATCTAGGGTCGGAAATAGGATATCCTGACATACATCTGGAAGATCAGAAGCTGGCAGGAATAGATATGGTACACCTTAAAAAGGCCTACCGAAAACAACAGCTCTACACCATACCATCGGATCAGTTACACAAAGTCCACAAAGTTTTCCTCAACTTTACAGCAGGAGGATCGGTGCATGCCAATTCAAACCTAGGAATTTAAAAAGGAAGCTCGAAATAACAGTGCAAACCCACCAAATAAGGGAAGAAAAGGGGCAGAAAACTAAAGCACCAACTCATTCAATATGTGGGAAATTTCCTAGTGAACTCGAGCCAGATCCACCTGATCTCGGATAGCTTTCCTCCCCTCCAACCCTCATTGTCCTCATGAAGATGTTATCTTGGAATATAAGGGGCATCAACGCACGAAGCAAGCAATGCTTGCTCCGGAAAAGGATAATGAAGGAACAACCAGACATTCTTCTTCTGCAAGAAACTAAATGCACGGGAGAGGAAGCCTCTAAAATACTTTTTAAATGTTGGAAACAAGATAATTTAGTTTAAGTCGATGMAAAAGGTGCAGTAGGAGGGCTTGTCATACTTTGGAACCCTAACACAGTATTGATGGAAGGTTTCTTCACTTCCAAATAGASCATCACTGCCTCCTTMTTTCTCATCGGTTCGAACAAGCCAGGATTTATCACGAATGTCTATGGTCATGCAACCTGAGGAGACAAGGAAGCCTTCCTCCATCATTTGGAATGGATTGCTAATCACATCGCAAACAACGATGGATCCTTGGGGGAGATTTCAATATGATAACATGCTTGGAGGAAAAGAAGGGCGGTACGCGTTGGCTAGGAAATGGCAGTGAGCAGTCCCACCAAATCATTGGCCTACTAAATCTCATTGATGTAGATATGGACAATGAACCTTTCACCTGGTCCAATAGACGCTCGGGGGCACAGCCTGTCTCCTACAGATTAGACCGTTTCTCAATCTCAGAACCCTTCATGTTGGATGGCCTCTCTTGGAATGCCACTATGATTGATACTCCAGGATATGACCATTGGTCGATACTTCTTTCGATAAACATCAATGGTACCCTAGGCAGGAAACCCTTTTGCTTTGAAAAATTTTTGCTGACACACTAGGACTTTCAAGAAAACATAAAAATCTGGTGGAAAGAAGCAGTTATCACAATAGGCACTCTTAGGTACAAATTTCAACACAAGCTAAAAAACCTCAAGCAACAATTAAAATTCTAGAACAAATCCATGTTTGGATACATTTTCCATGCTCAGGAAATCCTCAACCAACAAATTCAAGACATTCAATAGCAGATCAGACTACAAGGCTTCATCGATTCTCTAAAGGAACAAGAATCCATTCTCAACAAACAGTTGGCAGAAAGACGGGTGTAGGAAGAAATGCTTTGGAGACAGAAATCCAGTATCCAATTACTCAAAGAGGGGGAAAGAAACACCAAAATTTTCCACAGATCAATGCTTCAACGCTGCCACTCTAACTGCATTACTTGCCTTGTTTCGGACCAAGGCCTAGAAATTCAAAAGCACGCATACATAGAGAAGGGACTATGGTCTTACTACAAGAACCTTCTTTCATAACCCCCTATAGATCGCACCCAGACTATCAACTCAATCCTCAAGAACATTCCAAAGGAGGTCACCAAAGAACAGAACGACGCCTTGATGCATCCAATTACCCAAGAAAAAGTTGATCAAGACCTCAGGGACACCCCGCTAGGAAAATCCCCAGGGCCCAATGGTTTCACTTCGAACTTCTTCCACCATTGTTGGTATATCATCCGTGAAGAAGTTTGGGAAATCATAGAGGATTCCAGAACATCTAGGTAGGTCCTACAAGCCCTCAATGCCACCTTCATCACTCTCACTCCAAAAGAGAACAAAATCACCTCCCCAACTCATTTCCGACCATTGCACTCTGCAATGTGATCTATAAGCCCATCACGAAGGTAATATCCAAGCGTCTTAAACCTATCATACCATTCATCATCTCTATGGAACAGTCCGGGTACGTTGAGGGAAGACAAATCTTGGACAACATCATTCTGGCACACGAAGTAATCCACTCGCTTCAATCGACCAAGTCTCCCGATATGCTTCTGAAACTGGATCTTTCCAAAGATTTTGATAAAATTAGTTGGAACTACTTGAAATCAACCCTTCTAGCCTTTAGTTTTGATCCTTCTTGGGTCTCCTGGATTGTCAATCTCACTTCGTCGGCCCTGTTCTCCATCCTAGTCAATGATGTCCCTTCCAAACCCTTCTCTTCAACGAGAGGTATTAGACAAGGGGATCCACTCTCACCCTTTCTCTTTACACTAATGGAGGAAGGGTTGAGTCGATCCATTAAAGAAGCCATCTCCGATCACTCCCTCTCTGGTCTCACCCCCCATGGAATCTCCCCATCCATTTCGCACAGTTAGTTTGTGGATGACATCCTCTTAATGGGACTCCCCACAGTTTGAGAAGCTCTCTGAATTTGCTATGTGATCAACCTTTTATGTGATGCTTCGGGCATGGAAGTAAACCTCTCTAAGTCCCAAATCTTCTTCTTCAACATGCCCATCCATATTCAACGCCATATTACGCAACTCTCGGGGTTCACCTGAAGCGTCCTCCCTTCTAAATATCTTGGCATCCCTCTTATTTATAATCCGTTAAGGAACACCTCCTGGGAAGATCTGCTTTCCAACTTCAGGAAAAAACTTGCCTCTTGGACTTTATGCTCCCTCAATTTGCCTAGTCGCCTCGTCCTCCTCAAGTCTATCCTTCAAGCCCTCCCTATCTATGCTTTCTCGACGCTTGCGGCCCCAATATTTATCCTCAACATGCTCAGAAATATCCAAAGGAGCTTCCTCTGGCAAGGAACCAAAGATGAACTCAAATTCACTTTGGTTAGTTGGAAAAAATCGTGCATACCAAAGCAAGCAGGGGGACTTAGACTCAAAGATCTGTCTATCCTCAATAAGGTCCTCAGTGCAAAAATCTAGTGGAGATGGTTAAAAAGGCCTCAAGATCTTTGGGTGCGCCTTTGGAGGAATAAATACACACCTTCCACACCAGAAAAAGACCTAATCAAATGGAATGGTCAAGGTCTTGGATCTCTTATCTAGAATGCGGCCAAGCAAAACAAGGGGATGATTATGGACCACTCTTTCTAGGAACTGCAAGGTGGGACCTCGGCCCTCTTCTGGAGTGACTCCTGGTAGAAGCTTTCGGCCCTAAACAAGGTTCCCACTTTGTGCACTTTCATTCCCTTAACGATAAGTGCAAGCGTCCAAAAAGTAGTCGACTTATGGATTCCAGAAGAAAATAGAGACACCTGGCGCAAATGGAAAAACACCCACGAAGCGTTGAACATCCCCCTTGAGGTAAATCTTCAACCACTGCTAGATCAACTCAACTCCGGGAGAATCTTTAGCCAACAAGGGGAGGAAATCCTAAGATGGGGCCATTCCAACACTGGCACATTCAACCTTCAAGAATCTTATTTCCTTAGCGCAGGACATAACTCCCTCCCAAAAGAAGCAGTTTGGAACAAAATCTGGGGCACAAAGCTTTGGCCAAAAATCAGCACCTTTCTTTGGTTAACGGCGAACAACAGCATCCTTACATGGGACAATCTAATGAAAAGAGGATTTACAGGCCCCTCTTGGTGCCATCTTTGTTTTAATGAGGAGGAGACTCAGAATCACCTTCTCAATCTTTGCCCCTACAGCTCTCAACTTTGGGACCAATGCGCCAGCATCATGAGAACCTCTGATTGGAATCGACTAGGTATAAGGGAAACAATTGAGTGATGGCGAGATTCAATATTTCAATCTCCCATTCTCAACAAGATCTGATAGATTCTACTTGGATTTATCCTTTAGCATATTTGGAAAGAACGGAATCGTAGAATCTTCAAATCATCATCCTTGAACTGGCAAGAAGTCCGGTCTAAAATCCATTCCAACATTAAGGAAACAATCAACTTACACCCCTGGACGGATCATAATTTGAAATGACCGATAAATGAGCACATCATTCTCAATACCTGGCAACTCCATCCCTCCCCCTCTCTTTCTTCCCCCTACCCAGGTAACAATACTAAGATCAGCCCCTCCCATTGGGAGGCCCCGCAAGAGGGGTATCATAAAATAAACTTCAATGGAGCCTCGAAGGGAAATTCAAGACCCGCGGGTTATGGAGTTTCCATACGCAACAACAAAAGAAATATCCTCCACATCTAAGCAGGGAACTTGGGTCATAACACTAACAATGCAGCTGAGATATGGGGATTTCTCAAAGGTCTTCAAGCAGCCAAAGAGCAAGGGTTAAACCTCCTTATAGCATAAGATGATTCACAGATAATCATCAACCTCCTCTCTCATCTCCTAAATGGTGCAGAACCAGAAAAGATCTCCCCAAGTTGGAGACTCATGAACGGGTTGATCAGAATAAAGTCAATTCTTCAGCCACAGTGGGTAATTCTTCCCTATCACGTCCGAAGGAAAGCAAATCAAGTAGTAGATATGTTGGCAAACTTCAGGGTAGACCTACAGGAAGGAGACTTCAGTTGTTCTCCAGCCCCATGTCCTACTCACCCCTTCGTTGTTGCATGTAGAAACATGGCTCACAACAAGGACCGGCCCCCAGATCGGGTGATATCAGAAATGACAAGTGAAAGGCCAGATAGGCGAAACCTGGCCACAACGCTCGCCACCTCGCGCCAACTCAACCCACACTTACCTCTTCCATTAATCCATGCAATTGAATCCTCAGACGACGCTCCACTACATTCAATCGCACTTGGCTTCGTTTAATGTTTTGGTGCTCCAGATAGAGGGATTGATAATTGCAATGGAATGGATGCAGGCCCAGTCCCATCACCTTGCCTGGTTCAGTGGTTTTAGGCCCGATTTCTAGATTGTCATGGATCATTTGAGCTCTCGGCCCCCAGCGTCCTGGCCTCCTCCTCCAGACTGTCTTCTTCTCTACCTCTGGTTCGAATTTCCTCTGTCCTTCCATCGTCCTTGGCGCTCTCGGCCTCCTGCGCCTAGCACTAATCCTTCAATCCGCTTTTGCACTTGGTTCTGGCTCGAACCCTCTCCTTCGCCCAACAATTGCCTTGAGCTCCACCTCTGGTTTTCGGTGTTTGTCTGGATGCCTCGCCTTCGGGGTAAATCTAAACGGGGGGCGGCCTAGTACGCAACAAGAGGCAGAGGCTTGAGAGGTCGTGGCAAACAAACTCTCCAATTCTCGCCTCAGGACCCTGCTCGTGACTCCACCCCGGAGCTTCCCCTTGTCTCAACTCGAGCCACCTCTCCAGACCAGCCTCCCGAATGAGCCAATACTCTAGAATTACCTCCCTTGTCTTCTCCTTATGCCTGTAGAGTTGAATGGTTCGACAACCATGGCAATTCCCTGGGCTTCACTCCAAAGCTCAGTCTGGAGCCGTCATCTCCTCACCAGCCTCCACCTCGCCCTCCTCCACCCTTTGCTTCCCCCATTCAGTCAGCCCCTCTCTCTTCTTCGTCCTCCCCTCTCTCGACCCCCCCTCCTCGTCCTCTGATTCACCCCCACCCCCTCCGCCCTCATTTGCTTGCACCCGTTGCACTGAGATGGAATCTCTGAAAGACTCTTTGGAGTTCATCAAGCGCGCAATTAAGGACGTCAATGGCGCCATCAGGGAAGAAGATTGGATTCGTCGTGAAGAGCTCTTGATGTCTCTTCTACGAGATCTCAAGCAAATTACTCTGGACACAGGTGCTCTAGGCAAGGACAATGCGCAAGATTGAAGGAATGAGCAGCGGCCCGACCCCAGCTTTGGATAGCTTCCTCTTGCTCGGGTTTCTCAAGGTTTTATGTCTCCAGACATCATAATTTACAAGTTTTTCGCCCTACGGGGCTTGTTAGTTCTGGGTGTATACAATTTTAACTCCTTTTAGTTTTTTGAATTCTGCATGGACAATCTAGCTTACAGGATTTTCGCCCTGCATGGCAACCTAGATCAAGTACTTTACAGTTTATGCTCTTTACAATTTTTTTTTAAAGTTTTGCATGGACACTTTGAACCTTAATGGCCATATGGTAACATTGGTTTCCCACCTAGGCAATGCTACCACAACCTCATGGGATAGCATGACAACTGTAATTTTTGTTGCTTAAGCAGGATCTAATATATCTTCTAACTTAAAAAAAAAAATGTAATTATAAAAATTACTTTAAACAATAAATGATGTCACTTAATAAAATATAAGATGGGATGATTTTTCATATTTTAAAAATGTGAAAAAATAAATTAATATATCAAAAATAAAATAATAATTAAAAAAAAATTCCAAACATTTCTTTAAGAAAAGTCAATAAAGTTCTACCCTAACCGCTTATTATATTATATTTAAAACGCAATTGTGCATCAAAAAGACAATTACTATGTAAAATCAAAATCTCAAAAGTTGTTAATATTTTTTATATTAGGTATTAAAATATATTTTTAATGAGATAACAAACTTAAATACAAATTTTGTGGATTTGAATTCTCTGTGATGCCAATAATTATGAGGTTTTGAACTCTCGGTGATGCTAATAACTTTGCGGTCTTGAGTGTAATAACTCTGCTGCGGTTTTGCGAACTCTGCTGTCTTTGAGCTCTGATGTGAATCTGTATTTGAACTTTGCCATCTCTCTTAACTATATTGTGGCTCTGCAGTTATAGCTTCTTCAACCCCTGAGTACTTGGACACGTGTTCGTAGTTATAGTTTTTTCAACCCCCGAGTACTTGGACACGTGTTCGTAAATAAATCAAATGAGTAGATTATTATTTTGATTTTAAAATATATTTATATTTTAATAACTTGTGAAAATTAAAAAAATTAAAAAATAAATAAAATTTATTTTTTTATTATAAAACAAAATATTAAAATAAATTAATTAAATTTTTAAAAATTTAATAAGTAAAAGTTGATTTTAGAGATAGTAATTTAATCTCTTAACTCAACAAAAGTAGGGTGATCTTGGAAACCTTCTCTTAATGCTTTTCGAGCACAGAAATAAAATTCTAAAGAATCACAAGTAATCACTTACCCTCTTAAGATCCGATAGACCAATTAGGTCTTAGTGGACGTTAATCATCATCATCATCATCATTATTTTTATTTTCAATTTAAAAATAAACTTTTCCATTTNTAGTTATAGTTTTTTCAACCCCCGAGTACTTGGACACGTGTTCGTAAATAAATCAAATGAGTAGATTATTATTTTGATTTTAAAATATATTTATATTTTAATAACTTGTGAAAATTAAAAAGATTAAAAAATAAATAAAATTTAATTTTTTATTATAAAACAAAATATTAAAATAAATTAATTAAATTTTATTAAATTTTTAAAAATTTAATAAGTAAAAGTTGATTTTAGAGATAGTAATTTAACCTCTTAACTCAACAAAAGTAGGGTGATCTTGGAAACCTTCTCTTAATGCTTTTCTAGCACAGAAACAAAATTCTAAAGAATCACAAGTAATCACTTACCCTCTTAAGGTCCGATAGACCAATTAGGTCTTAGTGGACGTTAATCATCATCATCATCATCATTATTTTTATTTTCAATTTAAAAATAAACTTTTCCATTTTTAAAGTCATTCCAAATTAATACTTTGTTATTTATTTTCTCTTCTTTTCAATATGAGCACTCCACCACTTCCAAAACTTCATCCTGTGAGGGCTAGGCCCCACAAAATCACCTTAGAGAGTCTTTAAGAATAAATAGAATCATTAAAAGAAAGGAGAGAAGAAAGAGATGTAAAACTCCAAATAGAATTAGAATTATTAGAAAAAAAAAGTGAAGAAAGAGAAGTAAAACTCCAACTAGAGTTAAAAGTAATGCTTGATAAAATTAATTAGATTTTTCGAAGATACTAATACGCTAGCAAGAATTAACCATAAATATAGCATACTCAGTAAATCTCTGAGCTTAAAAGGGTCGGGAATATTTATAAATGAAGACCTCATTCCCGAAGACCAAGCTGAATTAAGAAAGGAAGTTCAAAAGGTAAAATAATTCAGGAAAGAAGGAAAACGGGCAATAATTAGAAATTGAAAAGTTATTGTTAGGGGTAGAGACCAGAAGGATAATAATAAAGAGGATTTTGGAACACTCGAGATTCTTTTTTGGCACTGTCGTGGTTTTTCGTGGCATAGAGGTCTTATGTTAAGTTGGATCGCGAGTGATATTGATGTTGTTTGTCTATTTGAAACATTGGAGCATGAAGAGTCTAAGGTCCCTAACATAGAAGGACTTGTCTTGTGGTCAGCATGGAACAAAAAATCATATTGTAGAGGGATAGGGGGCATAGCCTGTTATATTAGAAAGAGCATTTCTCCTAACATTCAACTTCATAAGATTACCCTCTCAATCAATACATTTGGATAGAAATTTCAAACATCAATGCTAAGAAGATGTATATAGCAATTTGCTATTTTGCACCTATTAATTCTATTTTTTATAATAACAACAATCTAGATAGAAATTGTCCCTATAATACTTTAGAACAAGATATTTACAGTTTGAGAAATGAAGGTAATATCCTCATGCTAGGAGACTTTAATACTAGAACTGCAACTAATCAAGCTATCATTTTAAGCAATTATTCCAACCATAATCCTTTATGGCTAGATGAGGACCTTGTTTTAGCTAATAGCTACAAAAGAAGCTCTGAAGACCTAACTGAGAATTTGTTTGGTATTGTGCTAGTCAAGATCTACAGTTCACAAGACCTTATAATTTTCAATGGAGTAATGAAGTGGCCAAACTCCAACCAGATGACTTGTATTCATGGTCTAGGTAGTAGTGTCGTGGATTATGTGATATTTGATATCCTCGTTTCCAACCTAATAATAATTTTTTACCTTTTTAAATGACCGTGAACCTGACTCTTATCATAGACCTTTAACCCTTACTCTAAACTTTTCCATGCACAGGAGCGTCATAAAAAAAAATTATAATCACAAAGGAAATTGTTTTTTGACAAAAGTAAAGTTGATCTTTTCTTAAACGATTTAAATAGTGAATTACATCTCCTAACTTATAAGAAAAACATTGAAGACCTCTATCATAATTTTATAACTACCATTTCCACTTCTATTAACAAGTTCTCTTTCGAGGTGTCATGTAAAAAGAAGAATAGAACAACCAACCCTTGGTATGATAAAGAATGTAAAATTGCTAGGAAATCCATTATGGATGCTTCTAATGAGTCCTTCAAACTCGATAAGATCAATATGTGCAAATCCATAATTAATAGGAAAAAAAGGTACTATACACATAAAAAGAAAGAGGGATTTTACACATATCTAAGCTTGATCCTAAGAAGTTCTGGAGGCAAGTTCTAATTTGCAATACTAAAGAAAATGATATAATTCCCTTAAGGGACTGGAATTCCTACCTTAAAAGTCTTTACGAGTTCCCTAATACCATGGACACCATTCCTATTGTTCCTATAGAGGATGAAGTTTTTTCTTTTGACAACATAGACTTTGGGGTTAAGTGGCTTGCAAATGGGAAAGATAAAGACATTGAAGGCTACCAAGATGAAATTTTTAAATTCATAGGGCCTATACTCATCCCTCACATACACAAGCTATTCAATTTAGCAATCAAACATGGCTTCCCTAAAGCCTGGACACAAAGCCTCATTGTACCTATTTTAAAAAATGGGGATAGAAACATTCCCTCTAATTATAGGTCCATTATGATTAGCTCGATTTTATCCAAGCTATACAAAATTATTTTGGAAACAAATATTATCCTTTGGCTAGAAATTCATAGTAAAAAAGCTAAAGGCCAGGCCGGATATAGGAGATATCATTCAACTGTGGACCATCATGTTTCCCATAGTATCATTACAGAGGAGTTCCACAATACTAAAACTAATTTTTTGTGTTGTTTTGTTGACTTTAGAAAAGCTTTTGACACAGTTCCTGGGAAAAACCTTTGGGATAGGTTGGAAGAGATAAAAGTGTCTTTCAAGTTGAGGGTTGCTACTATAAGGTTGTATGAGAATGTCATTTCCAATTTTAAGAACACTGAGGGATGTTCGAAAGAAATTAACTACAATATTGGAGTCAAGCAAGGTTGTCCCTTGTCCCATACCCTTTTGGCATATGCATTGATGAGTTAGAAGAGTGTTTGGAGGAAGCACGTTGTGTTGCCCCAACTCTCACTTGTATAGTCATCAATCTTATTCTTTATGTTGATGATATCATTCTTGGCAAGGAGTCCCCACAATCTTGGAGAGAAACTAAGAATCCTAAAGGATTTTTTCTCCAATATGTGTATGACTGTTAATACTGACAAAACAAAAGTCATGATCATTAAATCCAATAAGATCACATATGATACTTTTGTATATGACAACAACTTGGAGGAAGTGACTTTATAAAATATCTTGGAATCGATATTCACCACAAGATCAATAGGAATTATAGCATTGAGAAAAGGATAAACAGACGATGGAAAGCTTATTATAGGTTTGAAAATGATTGTAAATCATCCGATCTTTGGATTGAGATAAGAAAAACTACTCTTTGAGACTCTTGTTACTCATGGTATTCTATATGGATGCAAAGTTTGGGGATGCAATATCTCTCGAGAATCATGGAAAAAGATAGAGCAGATCCAAAAGAATTTGATAACCTATAATCTCAAAATTAAAGGAAAATTTTCCTATCATATCCTCCTCTTAGAGGCAATCCTTTCCCCATTGAGAGCACAACTATGACTAGATACCTAATGTATAAGAACAAGTTAAACAACATGGACGACAAGAGGCTTCCTAAAATTGCTTCAAACGCCAGCCATAACCACATTCGACTCAAGCAGTGATGGCATAAAGATGCATGGTCTTGTCTAAGCCATTGGGGAATCATGGAAGAGACCATTTTGCAGAATAAGGATACTATTAAAAATATTATTAAATAAAAAGTTAAGGAGAAAATGTGGTGTGATAAAGAATTAGAGGAAAAGTGAAAATTAAGGTATTATAAGGAGGTAATCAACCTTAATCTAGAAAATCAACCTTAATCTAGAAGATCAAAATTATCTCTTTGTTTTGGCAAGTGTAAAGAAAAAATAAACATTGCTACAATAAGAAAAAATTATAATGAACTCCATAGTGAAACCGCCTGTTGATCAATTCCTAAAACACCATGGGATGAAAGAGTGTGTCACCTTTGTGACAGTAAAAGAGTTGAAGATGAACAACACTTTCTCTTAGATTGTCCATCCTATACCCAAATTTGATCTCAATTTCAAAATATTTGTCACACTACCAGCCTTCCTAACCTTTTTAACTCAACAAAAGTATGGTGATCTTGGAAATCTTCTCTTAATTCTTTTTGAGCACATAAACAAAATTCTAAAGAATTGCAAGTAACAACCCCTTATCTTCTTAAGGTTCGATCAACTCGATCTCAGTGGACGTTAATCATCATCRTCATCATGGTATAAAGTGTGGTAACCGCGTTTCATCAAGGGTACTAACCATCACAATAATTTCTCAAAAAGAGAAGTTTGTTTATAAACTTAAGTGGGATAATAATTATGCGTGGCATAAGAAACCGGCATTGAGATATGAGTATCACGAAAACAACAACCTCATAATCTTACGCATTTTTTAAATTATTTCCTTGATATGTGAATTTATCATTATTGAGAGACTTTTTCTAAATTAAAAGGCACAAGCAAAAAAGAGAGGGGGTGAGAATGGAACCTTCAAGAGAATGGGGAGGAATTATAGATATATTATATACATGGAAGAGTGACAATTTTTGGGGATATTGTATTGTATGGAGTTTTTTTTTAATAAGAAATTATTATATTTTTTTACTTGGGTGTCAAATTTGAAAATATATGGGGTGAAAATGTATTGGTTTAATCAATCGAAGAATATTTTTAAAGCTATATATTATAG
>JASDQU011442810.1:10698-23392 GCA_032191745.1 Picea mariana | reverse complement strand
CTTTTAATTTGCATCTCACAAATTAATTTGACTAAGACCCATTTTCGACAATTTTTCCCCTTGGGTGCCTAGGGAAGAGAAACACTTGCCTTGGTACATTATTAAAAATTTAACAAGTCAAAGGCCCAAAATTCATCTTGTGATGCTCTTGGCTTAAGCAATTTAAATTGTGTAATTTTCTTCTTAACAAATTCAGAATTCATTTCAGTAATGCTCTGATGCAGTTATTTGTTTTCTCTATCTTCCTACCAGGGATAATTTTAAGGATGGAAATTTATATTAATGTGTAGAAACATGGGCTAATCTTACTAGTCCTTAATATGCAAAATGTAAAATGTTTGGCGATAGTTTTGTAAAAATATTCAAATTTCTAAGTATTTTGTATAGTTTATATAAAATTTTGGCGATTTTTAAGGGAAAATAATTTTATTCTATGGAATTTGAACGAATTGTTTTTAGAAAAAATGGAAATTGGCAAATCTTTTTTGAGAAAAACCATGGAAAATTAGCCCATTTGCGAAATTTAGCCCCTAAAATCATTTATTCTTCCTACACTCTACTTAAATTCAAATATAACTCAGATTCATCGCCTCATTTATGTTTTATCCTCAGGAGAGTTCTACTGGTTGATCATTGCTTTCATTCACTTTCATAATTTTGACTCCATAGCCTTGAGTGTTCCTCCCCTTCATTGCCAACAACTTTATTAAAAATCCCCAAAACAAACAAAATCTAGCCACTAATTTCCAAATAAATATTAAGTGACATGAGAGAGAACTCTCTGAGTTGAGTAGGCTAGTGCCTCAGCTCTAAAGCTGGTTGAAATGTCGTTTTTCTACCATCCGGACAAAATTTACAGGGTGCTAACACAAGAGACATTAATGTATTCCCAATTGTTGATGACGAGAGAACCTGCCATTGATGACTGCAAGCCTATAGGTACTCTTATGAATGTAGATCGTGATTCTAGAATAGACGCGGTGAATTTGATGGAATGAGATCTGTTGAAAGGAGGGAATTAAGGTATCCCCCATCATCTCACGCGAGGTACAAGGAAACACTTGATGATTAGGAAGAACTCGAATAAACATGATATGCATGAACCAATGACCATGTGCACCTCTCACATGCACCATATGAAAGTAGTACACGAAAGAGACCCTCTGAATAACATCCAATAAAGAAAATCATCGAAAGAGGCGAGGAAACCACCAATAGGGTCTAATGGAATCCAAGACACTACATGAATCCCAATGTGAATAGATTTCTTGTCATTGAACACAATGGAAACCACCCAATCAACGACCAATGAAGATATGTCATCTTTTGGGTTCAAGGTCACGTACCAATGACAAATGTAGGCCCAGGGTGCAAGGTAGGACAATAACTTCATGTGATTTTGCGATTTACTTGTAAAGGGATGGATTACATGCAAAGTCAAGAATTATGAGGAATGGCTAACACATATTTAGAATTCCTTTGAACAAGAGCATGAGACAAATGGATAACTCAGGAAGCATAGACTCAAGACTGAGCATTGAAAAAACTTTGTGACGCAGGAAGAATCAACAAACTCTCCATAGGGACTGGAAGAATAACTAGACAAAGGAGTAAGCTCTTAGTAACGAGTTCAGCTTCCTAAGGCGATACTAAACCCAAACCTTTGATAAATGGACTAAAAAATTTGTTCTCTGTTCAAAGGCGACATGACTGCTGCAGATAGATGATAATACCCTTTTCCTTCCCATCTTTTTTTTTTTATTTTTATTTTTTTTTCATATTATTAAAGCCTAAAAAAGAATAAAAGAGTGTTATAGTACAGTGGAGGAAACAAGTGTCGTGAACAATCCAACTAGTTCCATGCAGTTGAACATACCTATGCTCGTTGCAAGGGAATGCGTGCAGGATATGGACACTCGAGGGGATGTTTCCTCTATGGGTAAGCGGTGTCAAGCTACAAGGGATATATGAAAGGAAATGCTCAGTGAATGCTAAGAAATGCTGGGGCAATGAGCTTATAACAAGAAAGAGGGAGTCAACATTAAACTCAATAATGCAAGTAGGATAATGAAATGAAATTACAACTCAACTTCAAGAAGTAGGCTTCCAATGGTGTTCTTTTTCGTAAATATAGTCTCTCGAGCCTGAAAAAGTGTAAAACAATACCAAGGACAACTCTTCTAGTCAATGTTGACTAGAGTATTCATTTTTCGTAGTTAGTCCATTTGGTTTGAAAAAGGGGTAAACTTGTACCAAATAGACATCCTTTAAAATCGGTTTAACGAGTGTGAAATAAAACAAGCTCACTCGGAAATATTTTCATTTTTAAGGAGTCTGAAAAGATCTTAACTGCAACTCCAAGATGGAATGGAGGGAGTCTGGTAGATAGTGTTAAAATTTTGCTTAATCAGTTAAGTGTATTCAATATTCTCTAACTTTAAACTATTAGAAAAATAACTGCATATATAAATATCACTGAAAGAAAGACATCCACAGTATACACAAGATTTATCCTGGGAAAACCTCTTATGGGAGAAAACCCAACAAAGCTTCTTCAATATAGATTTGTCAACAAGTACAATGTCTCTCTCCAATAGAGATCTCACAAAACAAAAGATAACCATAAGATAGACTAGAAACCCTAACTAGAATAGGGTAGCACACCACTAGACCAAGATTGGCCTCCAAGAGATAACCAAAACTCTTCACAAAAACACCCTTAGTATGTAGCTACGTCTCCTCCTAAGACTTGCACACTTTCCCTTGAGAGAGAGAACTTGTGTTGTGTGTTTTCTTCAAATGAGACGCCTAGCCTCTTATAAATGCAAGTTGAGTCACCCTATAATTAGGTCAGGGTTGACTTGTAGCATTTACACTTTCTAATTTACATTTGACTTTTACAAAGACACAATAGGGTCGAATTTACAAATACAACATAATATTATATTTTAGGGTTTTGACTTGGTCTAATACAATATAGATATAATAAGAATATCTTTAGAAGCTACTCAAACTTCAACACTCCCTCTTAGCAAGGAAGGTATTATTCTAGCACGATTGTCACGACTAGTTCTGCACTTCTATACAGTTCACCATTGACTTGTTGACTTTCAACGAATCTATATTGAAGAAGTTTTGTAACCACGTCATGCATCAAGGGTCTCATCATCCTTCTGGGATTTATGTCATCATGGGGCTTCAACTCGCCAGCTCACACAAAATCTGGCATCTAGTTCATACAAAACTAGTAACTCGCTAGCTCACACAGAATCTGGCATCTAGTTCGTACAGAACTAGTAACTCACCAGCTCACACAAAATCTGACATTTAGTTCATACAAAACTAGTAACCTCTGGTTGGCACACCATGCAACCAGCCCATCGTGACCATGCATCTAATCATGAGGATTAGGTGATGTAGTGCACACACACTACCCATCTATCCCAAGGATAGGAAACACCTCCAACCACATAGGTTGGCACTCTAGCTTGAAAAGTTGGGAAACTCGCTAGCCCCAAAGGCTCGACATCTACTGATCTTGTGTGAGGTCATGCTGACTGGTGCCATAGTCAGTAATAAGCATGTGAATGACTACCTGCTGCTACTACCGCATGTTGGTGTTGTTGCCCTAGAATTTCATATGTAACTCATCACTCCCTCTTACTAGGGAAGTCCTTCTGGACCACACCAAGCTTGTCCCTGAAGTACACAAATTTAACTCTTGACAGAGGCTTGGCCAACACGTCTACTATCTGCTCATCTGTAGCGACATAATGGAGCTTTCCTGCTTCTTTATGCACCATATCTCTAATATAATGGTACATGATCTTGATATGCTTGGGCTTGTCATGAAACACCAGGTTTTCTGACAGCTTCACACAACTCTGGTTGTCACACCAGATACAAGTCACCTCTAACTTGATATCAAAAAATCTTGTAAGAAACTTATGAAGACACACTACTTCACTACTAGCTGAAAACATTGCTATATACTCTGCCTCATCCATACTGAGCGCCACACTAGTCTGATTCCTGCTAAATCATGAGATCATAGTTGATCCCAAACTGAAGCAACATCCAGATGTACTCTTCTGTTTCGCAACACTATTGGCCCAATCTAAATCAGTATAGCCTTGCAGGCTTATCTCATGATCTGAAACATATCTAATTCCATAGTCAATTGTACCTTTTAGGTACCTCAACACATGTTTTGTTGCAATCAAGTGAACACCTCTAGGTTCAACCATATATTGACTCGATGTGTTCACTGCAAAAAATATATTTGGCTTTGTGTTCGTTAAGTACATCAATGAACTAATCATTTGTCTATCATGGTGGAATCCACTATCTTTGAAGATGTATCACTTAATAACTTCAAATTTGTCACCATCGGTATAGGCATGGATTTACAATCCTTCATTCTGAATCTCTTCAGAGTCTCTACCGTATATTTTCCTTTTTGAAGGAAAATCTCACTCAGTCTCTGCCATACCTATAGACATAATACATAATACATCATACTTATCTATTTCATCTTGAAATCTGTAGAAATATTCCTCTTACTTTCAGTGATGAGCTTCTTGTCTTCTGTAAGAAACATGTCATCCACATATAAAAGTAAGATCATTGGTCTACTATCTACAAATTTTTATTAAAGGTTGGAATCTACTTTACTCTTCGTAAATCCCAAGCTCATCAGGAAACTATCAATTCTATCGTACCATGCCCTGGGTGCTTTCTGTAATCCATACAAGGCTTTCTTCAATATGCACACATGTGTCTAACTATCACGTGTCTCGAAACCTTGTGGTTTCTCCACATACACTTCCTCTTCTATTACACCATTTAGAAAAGTTGTCTTCACGTCCATCTGATGTACCTTCCACTTCACTAATGAAGCTATCAAAAGTATAAATGTAATTGAAGTGTATCTCTCCATAGGACCAATTGTCTCCTCATAATCTATTCCTTCTTTTTGGGAGAAACCATGTGCCACATACAATCGTCTTCTCTTTCGGTCTCGGAAACACATCCCAAACATCATTATTTACAACGGACTTGTACTCTTCAATCATGGAATCCTTCCATTCTTTCTTCTCTACAACCTATTCATAACTGGTAAGATCAACATCAATAATGTCACTCAGCAATGCTGCGTAACTAGAGTATGGTCATGGTGTCTTTCTTTCTCTGAAGGATCCATCTGGAGCACCATACTTCTATGCATCCTGAATAATTTCTTGAGCTCAAGTTGGTATTCTCTTCTTAGTATTCATCTCTCAGGATGAATCTGTAGGTCTCTGTGGATCTTCCATATCATGATCTTCTAGTAAAACATCATCGCCTGAATATGTATCTGCAACTTTGGGAGCTTTAGGTTCCTCATCATGGACTTCATCTAAATGATTCTGTCTCGATCTACTAAAAGTTGTATCCTCATCAAAGGTGATAGCTCTGCTAGTCTAAATCTGCCAATGTCCAGGGATGTAGACTATGTATGCCTTCGATGTCTCACTATATCCAACAAATATACCCTTCTTGCCTGAAGGGTCCAACTTCGATCTCTTGTCCTTGGGAACATGCACATATACTAGAAAACCAAATATCCTTAGGTGGTTGACCTATGGATTTTCACGTGTAAACATTTCTTCTGGTGTCTTGTTCCCAAGTACATGGTAGGGACTTCTATTCTGCACATATACAACAGTCCTAGAAGCTTCTTCCTGCAGATGCATAATTAAGTCTTTATCATGAATCATGCCCTTCACTGCTTCCATGATTGTTCAATTCTTTCTTTCTGCCACACCATTAGGATGAGGATTGTAGGGAGTATAAATCTCCCTCTTAATCCCAACTTCCTTGTAGAATGCCTTGAACTCATTTGATGTAAATTCTCCTCCATTATCTGACCTTAATATATTTATCTTCTTTTCATAAAGGTTTTCAACAAGTAATTTGAATTATTTGAACTTGTTGAATACTTCTCTTTTAGCTTTCAAAAAATAAATCCAAGTTTTACGTGAGAAATCATCAATAAATGAAACATAATATACATACCCGCTAAGTGAAGTCGCTGACATTGTTCCACACACATATGAATGTATGATGTCCAAGGATCCTTTGGCTTTGCTATCACTGTTTGGAAATGGTTTCTTCACATACTTGCCTTATGGGCATCACTTGCATATGCCTTCATGATTTACTTGGATTTCTAGAAAACCTATTACCATCTTGCTAACGATCGGTAGTGCTTTGTAATGTATGTGAGAAAATATTCTATGCCATAGCTCACTTCGAGTAACTGTTATGTGTACTAATGTTGAATCTGAATGTCCCTTTAACTTGTATAGAACTCCTTCTTGAACATCAATCACTACAACATCATCAATAGATTTTCCTGTTGGACACATGAGAACTTCACCATCAATGAAAGAAACTCTGAATCCTTTCTCATCCAATGTTGAGATAGAAAGGAGATTCTTCTTCAAACCAGGTACATACAAAACATCTTTCATCTTCATAGGTTTTCCAGAATCCAATTTGTAAGAAGCTTCTCCTACTCCTTTAATGGAATATTGATAGTCATCATCGAGCTTCTCCTTGTGAGGTGAATATTTCTGAACTAATTCTGAGAAAGAACCTTGTATCCTTTAATATGCTTAGAAGTACCACTATCAATAAGCCATGTGTCACTTCCACGAGTAACTACTCCTGTAAGATTTGATATCAATACATATTCTTGTTGGATATGTGTTATATTATTTGCATGACTAGAACTAGTGTCTACGTTGCACCGAGCATGTAGGGGGGTAAGAGAGAGGGCCTATAGGCCCCCCCTAAGGGGGTTGCAGGGGGCAAAGCCCCCACTGCACATGGGTTTGGGGGAAGTTCCCTCAATTTTTTTTTTCTCGGTTTTCATGTCCATTTTTGGGTGGTCCTTGGTTTTCATGTTCATTTTTGGGCATTTTTTAGGCACATGGTTTTTCGCCGATGGTTTTCTATTTCCGATTAAAGAATTATGGTTGTTGAATAATACAGGTCATTGGATTAGGGTTTTGGATGCCGCTGGATCCTATATGTATATTTTATTGTAAAAAATGTATGTGTGAATGAATATAGAAGATGTTGGTTTTCCCGGTTTGGGTTTTCGGGGGAAAAATATCTGTGTAATGTGTGAATTTGCCATTATATATTTTCTGTTCTTTTACTGAAAATCTATTTGTAGTAAATAATTGTACAAGGTTAAAATATACATTTGGTATCAAAGAAATTATTGGCTTCAGGGGGACGCCTTTGTGGTCATGGGTTTGGCTCAGGAATGTGATAATCCTTGTTACACTGGGAGATCTGCGGTATTGATTCTTCAGGTGAAGAGAAATGGTGAGCAGTTCGAAAATATAGATAGAGAAATTTAATGGGAAAATTATTGAGCTGTGGAAGCTCAATATGGAAGATTTATTGGTAGACAGAGATTCGTGGGTCATGGTGGATCTAAGTACCGCACCTACAGGAACATCAACAGATGAGTGGAAAGAGCACAATCTGATTGTGTCTCTCGGGTTTAGTATTACTAATGTTTTAGGGTAAGCTACATCCAAGGAGTTGTGGGATAAGTTGGGGAACTTGTATCAGTCTAAGTTGCTGGTAAATAAATTGTTCCTGTGGAAATTGTTTTATAACCCGAGGATGAGAGATGGAGACTCGGTGACAGAGTATCTGAACGCCTTCAACACTGTGTAAGTCAGTTGTTATCTATTGAGATTAAAATTTCAGATGAAGATAAGTGTATCCGTTTACCGTTCTCTTTACCAAACTCGTGGGATAGTCTGGTTGTGGCCATAGGTAGTAATACAACTACCTTGAGTTTCGATGATGTGGTGTCATCCTTGTTTTTAGAGGAGATGAGATGGAATAACATGGAAGGACGAAGCATAGATGCATTATTTTCAAGAGGATGCTCCCATAAGAGAAATAGATCTAATTCCTCAAGTGGGAGATCTAAGTCTCAGGGTAGATCTAAATCTCCCGTAAACTTTGTAAAGGTATGTTGGAGATGTGGAAAAGAAGGGCACTTCAAGAAGAAATGTAGATCCAAAAACGTTGAGAAAGTGAAGGGATCTGAAGGTGCTCCCTCTACAGAAGACAAGACCTCCAAGGAAGAAGAAGGAAATGTGTACTTGTATTCTTCAAGCACACATGCAGATCATGAGGCATGGTTGGTTGACTCAAGTTCATATTTTCATATGACTCCCCATAGGGAGTGGTTCTGTGAATATGAAAGGTATGATGGAGGTAATGTTTTCCTAGGTGATGAATCGACAACTAGAATCATAGGATGAGTAAAAGTCAAGTTGAGGTTCATATATGGAAGGATTAGAACACGGTATGGTGTTCTACATATCCGAGCATTGGCCAGAAATTTGATTTATGTAATCAAAATGGACGATGCAGGGGTAAAAACATTAATTGAAAATGAAACTTGCAGGATGGTCGAGGAGCAATGGTGTTGTTGAAGGGAGTTCAGATTGGAACTCTGTATAATATGAAAGGAAGCACTATTAGTAATGGGTGTAATAATTCCATTGTTCCTAATATTGGAGCTAAAGAAGAAAAAACTCCTACAGTCTCTGGAGAAAAGTTTATGCTATGGAATCAAAGACCGGGGCATATCGGAGAGAAGGGATTTCGACTACTACACAGTGAATGTATGGTTGAAGGTATATCTAACTCCTCTCTCAATTTTTATTTCTGTGAACATTTCATATATGGGAAGAAGAATCGGGTAAGATTCCCCTCTGGTGTAACGAGAGAAGAATGAATTTTACAGCTAGTGCACAGTGATGTGTTTGGACTTGTGTTAGTTCCATCATTGGGAAAATATGTGTGCTATGTCTTTGTTATAGATGACTTCTCGATGAATACTTGGATATATTTTCTCAGGAATAAATCTAAAGTCTTTGACAGGTTTAAAGAGTTTAAGGTTCTTGTTGAGAATCAAACAGATAAAGTAATTAAGGTGTTGAGGACGGATAATGGTGGAGATTTTTGCGGTAGTGAATTTGAAGAATTCTATAAGAAGTGTGGTATATCAAGGCAGAAGACTGTTGATGATTAAAACTACAACAAGGATTTCACCCACAAAGTATTGCTAAATCCATTAATTATAAGCTAATAATATATATAATACTAGTAGGTGGGACCCCCTTGTAGGTTGGAGGATCAGATATGGTTATTATTTGATGTTTTTACTGCTATTCGACACTTCTTACAGGATTGAGAACGATTGATGATCAATATTGGTCCTATTCACGACAGATAGATGCGGGATAATACATGTTTGTTCTCTTGCTCTAGACTTGAATGCCATGATGGCTTATGATATATGTTGTTACCTTTGCTATTTAGTCCTGGAATTATTACTTGTGACACTTGCAAAAGATACATGTTAGTAACAACAAATAAAGAGCATTTGAAAGGAAATAAAACAATATAAACACAAATGAAAAAGGAAGGAACTAGTTTATACTAACATGTTACACTATATGCATTAAAATGATCGTTGTAAATCCTAGATAAAAAATAATAGCTATGTGATTTATTGAGTTACATGGAAAAATAGTTGATATGAATTACCGTATAGTTGGAAATGGTAATATGTGATGTGGGTGGCACTCTTGGAAATTAAGGGATGTTGGTTTCAATGCATGGTTCAATTGGATGAATTAATGGATTAGTGGGTTGGTGCGTACTAAGGAATTGAATGAGTTTGAGCATGGAGGAGACGTGCATTTATTGCATGTCACTCTTACTCCTTCCACTGGCCGCCACCCTAGTCGGGCTATTGTTCAACTGTGTTTTGTTGTGGTTAGATTCTGACTTTCAAGCAGGGGAAAAACCGCTCAACCAAGCTCGCGTTTTAAAGTGCTTTTGGTTACATGTATGTATTTTCTCCATCCATGAATATGCTCTGGTTATGAAATAGTTTTTGGCTTGGGATGTATGGGTCTGTGCTTTCCCTAAGTATGGCAGTTGTGTAAATTTGTGATATTTTTCTAGAATGAATCGTTTATGGTTTTCATTGCAATAATGGTTGAAATCACAGTGCTATTGGTCATTCTGAGTGTTAGCTTACACAAAGTCTCTCTGTCATCCTTGTTGGTTTTAGTTGGAGGGGTTCATTTGGCCTAGAGTGGCTGACTGTCTCCACACATTCATATCACCATACCCAGTCTTTTGTTGTCATGGAGTTTACCGGTTTTGAAATTCCTTGTGTCACTACACATTGTTTCACTTGAGTATGGGTTGTTCATGCTACTGATGGTTTCGTAGTGGGTTATATTGCTTCTTCTTGGCTCGGTTCCATCTCAGCATTGTTAGTTGGTTGATTGGGGGAGCCACAAGTGTTATACCCTGCGTGTTCTAAGTATTGTTACAGGGCCAGAATGGAGCCTTACTCCTATATTAATAAGTCTCTCCTATCATGGGAATTGTCACCCTTTCTGAAAAATCATTTTGGTATAACCTGTGTGTGCACCATTGGTCTCAGAGGTTCTCACACGATGATGGGAGTCGACTCCAGTATCCCTGTGTTGGTCTACAAAGCAAACCCTTAATTTCTCAAGCCCGGGTTTTCATAGAGGGAACCGTAACAGCCTGTCGGGTATACTATTGGTTGTTATGAGTTGTTGGGTATTGTCAACAGTGTTCGGTTCCTGGCTCGTCTGGGTCGATTATGTTGACATTGGTGTTGTTTTTAGTATTTAGTCATTGCATTGGTTATTATGACAATCAAATTGATAACTCATCATGGTGATTTGGTTGATTGGAGAATCAGATTGAATGCACGGTCGTTGTCTCTTAAATTGTAATTGTTGAATTGTTAACCCATCATTAGGTTACAATTGATTAATGCACAATGTTGCTTCATGCGTGATGCATGGGTATGTGTGTCCTTCCTACAACATGTTAATTTGGGTAAATGATTTTTGTGATTATGTGTTTTAAATCACCAAATGGGAGCATTGCAGTCATAGTAATTATGGCAGGGCCATCCATTGTATATCTTATGAATATTATTTGATTGTGCCATCAGAGATGATCTCGCGTTTTTTTTGAAAAGGTTTGTGTATCCTACATCATCGTATGAGTTGGAATGGTGACTGTTGACAATGTGTGTTTAAATGGAAAGACATGATTATTATATTGATAATTGTATCCACTGTGTTTTTTTTATGAAAGGCATGGGTTCTATGGCAGTATGATCCCGTTGTAATTTAATTGCTAATTGGAATTGAAGGATGAAATCGGGCATGTTTTGTGTCTGTGTTTGAGTAAGGAAATATTTCATGGAAAATGGTTGATTTTTTATGCTGAACATAGTTGAAATAAGTGACTGTATTCATTTGGAAATTGTTTTAAAACAATGAGTGAGAAAATGAGAAGAAACAAAACTCTTTTACAGGTTGTTATGGAAGACATATTGTCTTGTTTTATGACACTGTGTTAAATATTTATTGATGAACAATGAACATGTCAATACACATAGTTGATTCATTTTTACATAAGTAGTTTTTGAAATTGATCATAACGATCATTTGGTTGGTATTGGATCTTTTGCGCTGTATATAGAATTGTTTTATGGATCACTTAATTAATTTTATGAACAATACCCACTCTCTTTCCCTACCATTATTTCCCTTTTCGCTAATTACAACCCCATTGCCTTCCCATATTCATTTTTCACTCCCTATTCTAAAATTCAATTACAGTCAAAAAGAGTTATGTATTGAAGCAGTTTGAAATCGTAGTTTCTTGGTTGGATCACATTGTATATTCTTTGGTTTTCATTATAGTTTATTGCTTGTTTTCTTTGAGTAGTAACCATGTTTCTTTCCCCCTCATTTTATCATGTTTCGCTCAATAAAAACCCCTCGCATATCCCAATACCTTTTGTTCACCCCCTTCTCATTCACAATAGTTACACAATTTATAAGGATTGGATTGCATGCATCTAATTTGTTACTGGGCCAAAGTCTATTTCAATCTTTAAAGAGTTGTCATGTATGGTTGTTAAGGGAACTATTTGATAATCAATTATGCATACAGGAATGAGCTTTTCAAGCAAAAGGTTGAAAATCGAGGCCTACCATGCCCCTGACAAAAGGAAAGCCACTACTGCTCCTTCCCCATTTTCAAATGATTCTGATAAATCGACATCCTACCACATGAAATTGAGGGATGATTTCTCTCATGTGATCAACGAGATTAGGCCTAAGGGATCCACACAACCTGAGGAAAATTTAGAGAGTTTAAAGGGTGATAGTAAAAACAAATGAAAGATCACCTCATAGACTGGAAAACATGGATTTTAAGTTTTTTTTATTTATTTGTTGTTGAGAACAATTGACTTCAGATTTTTAGACAACAGTCTTTTTGGATATATTGGTAATATACTTATTTTTGAAAATAATTTCAAATACCAATGAGATAATTTGTTAAATATGAATGTGATGATGGGAGTTACAAGGAGGGGTGTTTTGTTTAATTAACTAGTTATGTTATGATTGCTAACAACTAGAGGGAGTCACAAGGGGTCCCACCTACTAGTTATTATTTATTTAAAACTCTTATTATGATTTATTACTTTTCCCCCTTAACTAAAATGTTGGTTGAGTTTTTAGTTAACTTAACCAAT